>JAGWCC010000416.1:600000-828431 GCA_022651775.1 Drusus annulatus
TTTTTCAACTTGCAAACCATGAAAATCAATTTTAGTTCAGAGCTGTTGTGGCGCCGCATATGTAAATTCTGTATTCGTGAGATCTATCGATCTTCGGCCCCTTATATGGTGACCTTAATTTTAACCCGGCTCATGCACAGTATTACGATGTGTACTTTATTGAACAATGCAAAAGATCTAGCAGTTTATTCTGGAGTTTCCTTAACCCGCCTCACGACCACGCTCAGCCGGGTGGCAATATAGTTCCCCTGGCTCAAACAGTACGGACTGCGAGACTAGAATAGGGAACTCTAATGGGGTATTACATTAATAGTAACAATTTTTTTTTTTCAACAGTGGTGTGCTTTCTGAAGCAGCAAAATCGTACGAACAGTGAGCTCTGGCATCATGAAATAAACAATAAATAAAAAAAATTCAAACAAATTTTGGGGTCAGCGCAACTATTTCATATTGCAACGTCGAATCCATCATGAGCTATAGAGCTATACATTTATCTGTCAAAGACACCGACCGGTTAGTAGATGAATAGACAAACGCGTCGGATTCCCACCCAGGCGTCGTGGGTTCTATTCCTCTGCTAGCTAAGTCCTCCGTCATTGCACAAGCAACGGATTCCGCTTATTATTACGGCAGTAGAAGTTTTTTAAATATTGTCAGGTTATCCGTAACCCGGAAATGTTTGTCTAAGAAAAAAAAATACGGTTTATTCCATATTTTTTCAAGAATTGTCCAAAAACAAAAATTGTGCTGAAAGTTGGGCGAAACCGAGTGGCAACTGCTAGTTACGTGTAAATACAGGTTATAACATCAAATAATAACGCATATCGGCGGACCTCCAATCAGAATCACCATTCATTATTCCGCCTTGTTTGCGCAGGGTTCACAGAGCCCACGGGAAGTGATGTAAAGCGTTAGGTTCACGTCAAACAGTATTATGGCGAGCAAACAGGCCGCCGCTCCCAGCCAACTTATCAATTAAAATATTGTACATGGGTAATGGCAAATGGCCGGGGGATATTAGATATTAGGAACAGGGCGGGACAGCCGGGAGAAATGGCACACATTGTCACTAATTTATTGGGTGGTTAACCTGGATAAAGTACCTACTGTAATGTTCGCTGATGCAAATGACAGAATGATCCTTGGGTAAGGCGCGCTCTTGTTCGGGGATGTTGAATAAAATATAATCACTCTCTCTTGGATACTTTTTATTGGAAGAATTTATATAATATTATAATTAAACCTTTAACTGAACATGGTTTACTACTGCACGGGAGTGCGATGAGAATAGGAATGGTAATATAATAGTGGAGAGATTATACTAAACTTATAATATATTATATTATACTTATATCTCCCTGTCTCCCTCTACTATATCTTGAATCTCTCTCTGCCATTCATCACTGTCTTATACGAGATGTATCTCTCTGTACTTAATTCTGTCTCCCTCTGCTATATCTTGTATCTCTCTCTTTTATCACTATCCCATATATATAGGATAGTGATAAAATACGAGTATACATATTTGAGTTTTTTGTGTGCTAGAGTGCTAAGATTGAAAAATACAATCCTGAAAATCTTTATACAACAAAATATTTGTTTTATAAAGATTTTCAGGATTTTTCAGTTTTGGTGGTGCACTGCACGGATTTCTGAAAAATCTTCATACAAAAAATTGAAATAAAAAATAAATTGTTTTCGACTACAACAACATCGCCGATAATGACGTTGTTTCCAATGTCATTACTCTAGCACACTAAAAAGTCACGAGCCGCCACTGGTTATAAACAAAGTTTACATGTTTTATTTATAAATATGGCAAGCCACAAGGTAAATGCTTTTTACGAATTTGGAATTTATATATTTTTTAAATCGTATGTTTATATTCCAATATTACTTCATTCCTTTTTTTAACTGTAGGCTTTTTTTCACAACGTTTTCAATAAAATGACTACAGCCTAACTTACGAAATAAAAGACGAACAAGTATTACGAACATCTGTTATTTGTTTTCACAACATTTTTTGAAGCTCGAGTCTGGCCAAGAATATTAATTATTTGATGTTTTGTTTTGATTGCGAAATAAAACATTCAACAATGTATGAGCATCTTACTGGCAGGCACTATGTTTTCAGTACACTCGTACTTTTGTATTAATTCTATTATATGTATGCCTGGATTACCTAAGTGTTATCTCGTATCTGCATATATTTTGCATTTTGCGCAGGTATTCTTAATTGAAATAAGCAATTTTAGTAACAGTAAAAACTCTTTAATGCATACTTGCAAAAAACGTATATTAACACGATATCCACATTGCGATATGGAAAATGTTATTTTTTGTATACGAGTATAACGACCGTGCATGATTAGGTGGGTACGAACGCAATTGTAATATGTTAAGGTAATAAAGTACAAGTTTCTACAATTAATTACAAATAATTTCCTTTGTGAGTACCTACGTACCTTGGAGTAACAATGTATGGAGATATAGCTAATTATTTTTACCCAACCTATACAAACTTGCGATAAATCACTTTCTCCGGGTTTTTACGTCGTACACCATGAGAGAGAAAGAGACAATAAAAATAACACACCGTTTTTATGTACTCGTATATATTATTAAATACTTCAAGTACTTCGATGATGTCTAGAGTGAATGAACGAAGAAAGGAGTGTGAAAAGAATATATGATGCGAAAGTGAATGGAAGAAGAAGTCGAGGACGCCCGAAAAAAGACATGGCACGATCAAGTAAATCAAATACTTGAATCGGGTCATGTGAAGAGTCAGAATAACAGAAGAGTATGTATGAGACGATGTATGAATGTAAATGAAGCAAGGAGTGTGTGCCAAGACTGAGTTATATGGCGGTCCGTCCTCTCTGCCTACCCCTGCGGGGAAACGGCGTGATGGTTAGTTAGTTAGTTAGTTAAGTACTTTGATGATGTCTAAAGCCCCGGCTATGAAACGAGTGTTTTAACCTTAGAGTAACAATATAAAGAGACCGTACTAATTTGTGACAAATCGTTGACAAACTCGCAAAATATAGCTCTCTCTTTATGCTCGGTTCTATACGCATATGAGAAAAAGAGACAAACAATTGTTGAAACCAATACACGATTTGGGGCGTGCTGAATACCATGTCCGTAATATTTGATCTGTACGAGCTTCATTCTGGTTTGGAGTGTCAGGCGAACGGACTGTCAAAAGTGCGTAAATAGTTAAAAACTTGAGTTATTTTTTGTCCGATATCTAGCAAAACATCATGGCCATATGTGCTATACTTGGTTGCTTCAATCGAAGTACAAAAGGACCAAAAACAAACAGTTTTCACACGTATGTACCATAAAAATCGTCTTTTTTAGTTAGATCTCAAATATTTAACATTCTAACCTACAAAACAACTAGTAACTTACACCAATATGTAATTAATCTTTGGACTATTCGTTCCAATATAATAAACTTCCGTTTGAAATGAGTTTTAGTGGATTCGTAATATTTTTAACTTAGAGATATTTACTAGCTGTCACATAAGAAACCATTACAGTGGGGAATACCCATATTGTACGGCTTCTGAAAGTATCCCGGTCTCTTTCTTTCTCATGATACTAACGCTAAATTGTTGGCAAACAGATAAAGACAGAATAATGTTTATCTTTACGGTTTTCTTCGCATCCGATTGGCTGGAAGCATATACGTCATACCTCCCTTGGTCAATCCTTGGTCAAAAAGTGCGGACAAAATTTCGCAATGTTAGGTCTCTACGTTACTCTAAGGTTTTAACACAATTTAATACTCGCCATCTTGTTTTTGTAGACCCCAGTGTGTATATCAAAATGGCGTAAATAATTAAATTACCCCCTGTTGTGAATAGAGCTGAAGTAATTTGGAAGTAGTAATTTTTGAACTACGAGCAATATTGAAAGTTAATAGGATGTTATAAAAGTGCCTAGCCTTTGCTTTGCTAACTCTGTTATCGATAAATGGCCTTTCATACTATTATAAAGCTTTTAAAACTGTAGTAACAATGCCATTTCGTAAAATAGATTTAGCCAACTGTTCTCTGTCAGTTCTTTTGAAGTCGCCGGTCGAGCCATGTTCACAGCCCGACGCCATACAAGCGGCTGTACGGCCATGCGGCCTCACATCGTAATGTATGGGAAACCGTGACAAAATGTGACCTGAAACCTTAGGCGGAGTTACAAAACCAAATGCAACAATCCTAAGGAGGCGTAATTTCAATTGGAATTTCATGGCTGCCAAATTACGTTGAATTACAATACGTTCGGTTGTTAAAATACTTCCTACATATCTCATCGAGGTAGGTTCCTTTGAATTGTTAAAATTTTTGCATTATTATTTTTATTATTACTTTTTTTTTTAATAGTTAAAATCACACCAGAGTCCCAACTGCTCCCAACGGTCTAGAGTCGATGGGACTATGGCATCCCTAAATTGGGGTATGTTGTGAGGTAAATATAAATCTAAAAATTTACTCACGAATTTTGAAAAGTTTTACTCTCTAAAATGCTTATGTCAACGCAACTGTTTTAGCCCGCCACGTCATAAGCTATGAAATATTATTTTCGTTGTTAAAATATAAGGAAACATATTTGGTTGTTTTACCCAACCGTCTGGAGCCAGTGAGACTATGGAATCCCCAATTGGGGGGTATTTTGTGAGGCTGAAAGTAGTGGGGAAGGGAAGGAGATGGGGAAGAGGAAGGTTGAAAAGTACCTGGCTATTCAGATCTGGTCAACAAACACCGCTAAAGCCATTTCAAGCATCTTTCGATTCTGAATGGTGGTCTTTCACCAAGGCGATACTTAAAAGTATTTACCACATTAGAACGTGCCGCAAATATACTATATTTTATTTTATATTAATTAAATGTGTTATGACACATATTAATCAAACAAAAATTATTTGCGCACGCCGGGTTTGAAATTTGAACTTGCGACCGTAGTCGAGCGTCTTACCACTCGACCGCAGAGGCCGTAAAACTCATTTACTCTTCATAATAATATTTATTTGGTATACCTATATCATATTTATACTAGGCATAGTTTTTAAAAGTTGGTCTTTTATTTCAACCTTAATGGATATAAAAAATATGTAACGTTTTTTTTTCAACGTAAGGTCAATTTTTTATTTGCCGTATTCGATGTTGTGATAGTTAAAGGAGATTAATTGATAGTAGCGGTAGCGTACCAGGTACACATTAGAACAACCATAGAAACTAAACTATAAAAGTGAAATAATTGATGGTTTGGTTGGCAATAGAAATTAGCAACCTTATTGCATTACGTGTTTAATTTATGTTATTCTAATTGATTTTTACTGACTTCCCAGTTTAACCAGAGTTTTAACCCTCCGGTTTCAAAGTACTTGAACTTTTGAACACATCTTATCTAGTTTTTTGTCAGTGTGATAGATATTTACAATCTTAGCGAAACTACGTTCTATGTTGAATCTAGTTGTGCTGTCCAAGAAAATGTAAAGAGAAAAAGCTGTGCAAATTTCATGACTTTTGGACTCATCGTTCGAGAGGTTTCAGTGGAACACACAGACAAATTTTCTGCTAGTTAGTGCACAGAATATTAACTCGCATACGTTCAAAGTTTAGATATTAAATTTCAAGTTTGAGTGTTTGGTTTTGAAGTTCGGTTGCAGTAACAAGCTAATAATGCGATGGCAATACCTTTGAACAGAGGGGAAAACGGTTTTTCAGTGAAAATGCATTGACATTCGTCATAAAGACTCTATTTTACGACTGCCGACGCCAAATAAAGAACTTACAGGTTATAATGTCGTCCTGTCCAAATTACCTGTAAAAAATATGTCTTTCACTGTATTCGTTAAAAAATCCCCGAATAGTGACATGAAGTATAAGTTATAAGAAGTATAATAAATAGATACTCAAAAGTAGCTAAAGTGTCAGAGGAAATAAATTGGCTAACAGTGAAACAGATGCTAACATTAAACACATTGATATTTATACATAAAATGAAGAACAACTTATTACCAAAATATTTTTTCTGAGAAATTATTTACAACGTGGATAATACAAGGAGATGCAAAGAAATCAGACTACCAAAAATAATTAAACCAATACACAAACAGCTTACTTTATAGTACAACAACGCCTACCGCATGATGTTCAGTCTTCCCAGGCACTGCAGTGCTTCCGGTATGTTCACCGAGGGGCGAGTTCCAGAATTTGCAGCCCTTATGAGAACCAGGGTAGCAGGAATGCGGGAAAGGATTAACAACTCCAGAAATGTCCTCATCATGGAATCCCGTCAGATCCCGAATTCAAGCATAGAAGCGCATTGGAGTAAATTATTGGCCCCATCAATCTTAACGCTACCAGGACTCCCTATTGATGGCGTTTTGCAGAAATGAGGCCTAATATCCTCTATTAATATTTTTTACTTGTATTATTTTTATTTTTATTTTTTTTGTCATGAAGTTCTGTTCATTCTTATTTGTTAATAATATTATTACTATGTATTGATATCAATTATGGAAGGTGTTGCATTGCACTACTCCTGCATACCTTCCGGAATAAAACTTTACTATTATTATTATAAAGGCTATGAAATGTTAAATCATACCAATCAATACATTTAAAATAGCCTGTAAAAACCATTTAAAATACATTAGTAATATCTAGTGGTATATTAGTTATTATATTATTATTAAGTCAAAAAGAATATGAATTATAATTAGATACTTTGTAAACTATCATAATTGATGTACAAGTAACCAAAATAAAATAAATGAAACTAAAAATTAAAAGTCTTTTTATGCAGATATGCATTTAAAATATCTTATACTGCAATAGAAGAATCCCATTGCTAAATAAAGGTTTGCGGCCTTATTAAAGTTCATAACAGACATGTAAAACTAGTCTACTTGAAATAAGAATCTCATATATAAATTATAATTGCAAATATTACGTATGTTTCTAAACAAAAATAAGGATTAAATCAGCATATGAGAGAATACGAATAATAATAATACAAATATCATTATGAGAGATCCGTTATAAACGCGATAATTGTATTTGCTATTAATCCATGTGTGAACTATGTCATCCTCAGAACAATAATATGCCAGGAGGGATAGCTTGTGTAGTCAGTATTGTTGATTTTTTTCCTGACTCGGGCGTGGCTAGGGCTAGAGTATTTATATATCCATTCATTGCACATGTCGACATAATGTTGTGTTTATTTGTACAACCACTTTTTCACAGTATTATTACCAACAAAAATATAGGATATAACCTAAAAAACCGTTGAGTTATGTCCTGTTATGGCGCATAACAAAACGTAGTGGGCGGAATCGCTGGAGACGTGGGAGACGGAAAACATGCTTACATACCGAAAAGTGGTGCGATATTATGTGACAACTTATCTTTTCTTTTTCTCTATCACGGTTTACGACGTAAAAACCCGGAGAAACTGATTTATCGTAAATTTGTATAGGTTGGGTAAAAATATTTAGCTCTCTCTCCGTAAAGCCTTGAGCCAAAAAACGAAATAAACACACAACTCAACTCCGAGTCTTTGCAAGTTTCTAAACGGCTTTCAAATGTGTTTTTTCGGCGCTTTTATTATGCTGAATTCTTAAGAAGAATGCCCCTAACAATATCAACTCGACTCCCACGTCCATGTTGCTCGCATGTTGCCGCATGTTGCCGAATGCCCGAATAATCACGAATAATGTGTTGTTAATTCTCTTCACGGTAACAAACCACACGTTGGAATAAATACTCGAGCCCAAGCCGGTGATGTCATCCTTCATTTATGTCTCGCAACCGCCATATTGCCTTTCGTGATGTCATTTTCAAATCAAAATTATGCTCGAATCTCGAATGCAGAGATAGTTCCACTTTTTCAATGGAAATTGAAACCGCCAGAGCCATTAACTCATCCAAAATAAAAATGGCTGCCTTGGATATCTACACTCTGTTATAATATCAAATTTACAATTTCCGGGACATGCTTTTAACGAGCAAAAAATGAAAAATGAATTAATTTACAACAATTGTTCGGAACTACAAACATCAACCTTTTATAATTTATCTCTGTTCTATAAACGAACTTGCCTTTTATAAATGAGTTTTGGTACCCGACTTCGCCCGAGTTAGAACACTCTTTGTGTAAAATTGATCATTTTAAAATATGTAACAAACCGTAAATGTGCCTTCTTTTCGAGATGCATAAATATTTAAAAGCTACATAACTCATGATGGAAGCAAAGCGTAGGGTTCAATCCTCTGCTATTTCTTTTCATAGGGCAAGCAACATTTCCTAACTAACTAACTAACCATCACGCCGTTTCCCCGCAGGGGTAGGCAGAAGAGACGGACCGCCATACAACTCTGTCTTGGCACACACTTCTTGCTTCATTTACATTCATACATCGTCTCATACATATTCTTCTGTTATTCTGACTTTTCACATGACCCGATTCAAGTATTTGATTTACTTGATCGTGCCATGTCTTTCTCGGGCGTCCTCGACTTCTTCTTCCATTCACTTTCGCATCATATATTCTTTTCACACTCCTTTCTTCGTTCATTCGCTCTACATGCCCAAACCATCTAAGCGTCCCTTTCTTAATCCTATCCATTACGCTCATATCAGCCTTGCATTCTTTCCGGATATCCACATTTGTAATACGGTCATACATGGTTTTACCGCACATCCGTCTCAAAGATCTCATTTCCACAGCATTCAGTCTACTTTCATCCTTCCTCTGCCAGTTCCATGCCTCACTACCATACATCAGGGTTGGTATAAGCACTCCATTGTGGACTGCTAGCTTCGCTTCTTTGGACAATTTCTTATTTGCCCCAACAGCGTTCAGTCCTCCATTAATGGAGTTTCCTGCATTCACCCTTCTTTCAATATCCTTATCAGCCTTTTCGTCTGTATCCAAATTGGAGTAATTCAAATTTTATAAGGTTATTCATAACCTGTGAATGTTCGTCTTCTAAGTTGCGACCTTAGAAGAGTGCTGTGCAAATTTCATAACGCCAGAGCTTCCCGTTCGAGGGTTTTTGCTAAGATGAACAAACGGATTTTCCGCTTTTCTAAAGATGAGTCGAGTTAATATTATTTGAAGAGTTTTTCCATGAATTTGTTTTTTTTTTATTTGCACACGTGTTCAATGTTTATTGATGAAAATGTGGGAACCGGCTGTCTACTTACCCACAAAATCAATGTTAAATTAATGCCGTTGTAATGACACTTTCAAATTAAGGATTAATCATTACACATGCACAAACTTATCTGCGTAGTGGGGATGTCGCTTCTGTAGATATTGTGGATACAAAAAGGTCGTTCTTTAATTCCTGTTTTGGCTGCATGCACAGATAAATTAGAAAATCTGACTTATTTTATGATATGGCATTATCATAATATATATATAATGCTCACGATTTTAACAAATGTTGTATTGATTGGCATTAATTGTGTTTTTATATGAATACCGCAGAAGAACGCCAACTGCATGAAGCCAGTTGAACTGAGGCGTTCACTATTGGCATATCCTGTGAGGCTCAAGAGAGTGTTGAAGAGAAGGAGATGAGGAAGAGGAAGGTTGGGAAGTACCTGGCCATTCGAATATCACTGAACACGGCTAAAGTCGTTTTCAAGTTACGTTTGGATTGTGAATGTTGGTCATTCACCTGGACGATTGAGAGGATCCACTACTCTGAAAATTAAAATATGATTGATATAATAATTATTTGTTTAATGCACTTCCTTCATGACTCACGTTCTCAGTAATATTGACGATCCAAACAAAAAATAGCACGTCACCCAGGCAACAAATTGTACAAAACTAATAATAATGTGTAATTATTATATTATAATGCCAATCAAAATAACCTGTGACCCTGATAATGCTAATCTAAATGACTGTTATTTTCATGACTATAAATAAAATATTCACAATCACATTTTTTTCTTTCTTTAAAAGATGGTAGGAACCTTAGTTAGTCGTTTATAAGTAGATTAAAACAGGGAAAAAACTTTTATTTATTTATTAGTTTTTTTAACACTTTTTAACAAGTATGTGTTCTTTCTGGGGTACCTCGTTCTAAGGCCACATTCTACATGGTTTATATTTTAATTTCAACATCAATTTAGGTGTCACAAGTAAAAATAAACACGTTTTAAATAGTGTAAAAATATATTAACATCAGACCGGTTAGTAGCTGAGTGGACAAACGCGGCGGATTCCCATCCGGGCGTCGTGATCTCAATTCCTCTGCTAGCTAAGTCCTCCATCATTGCACAAGCAACATTTTCCGCTTATTATGATGGCAGTGGTAGGAGTTTTTCAAACATTGTCAGGTTATTCGTAACCCGATAGCGTTTATCTTTTTTTATTAAAAATAAGAGATGAGAATGAGTAGAGAGAATTACCCGGATAAATTGGAACCAAAGCGTCTTCAATTCTTTGAATGTTGTGAGGCTTAAGGAAGGGAGATGAGATGGGAAAGGGAAGGCATGAAAGTACCTGACTATTCACACTATTTCTATGGATAAACAAAAAGACCACCATTCAGTATCGAAACCGAAATTGAAATGGTTTTAGCCGTGTTTTCTGATGAGATGTGAATAGTAAGGTACTTCCCAACCTTCCTCGTTCCCATCTCCTTCCCTTCAACCTCACAACATACCCCGATTGGGGATTCCATAGTCTCACTGGCTCCTGGCAATTAGGACTCTTGTGGGGTATTCACCTAATAATAAAATATACTGTGCAGGCGGTTAAAAATTGAGCAAAAACGAAGGATGGTTTGCACAGGTAACCACTATATGAGCACGCCTGAGACCGCACAGATAGATGTGCATCTGTTCAACTTAAAAGTATTAACGGATAATGTTTTTACAGGTGTACAAACTTCTCAATGCAGTCGGAGTCAATGCTGCTGTAGAGTCAACCAGTCTTCAAAAAAGGTTTGTTAATTTGTTCCACTTTTGGCCACCAGTGAATTTGATTATTCACCTTTTTGACCTCCTGCATAAATAATTCTGTACATCTGTAGAGCTCGACAAATCAAGTTCGGGAGGTAGACAATCCGCACAATGGTGATTGTAGATTTTTTAACGGGGGTTCCAATGTAACCCCGAACGAGAGTTTTGTGCGATATCCTAGATAAATATTACTGAAATATTATGAATATACTTTTATTTATAGTTTTTGTGTTCAATTTGTAGAACTCCATTTTAATTTTTATATAATTTAATTGAATTAAATTTAATATTATTATTATTGAGTTCTGCTATTTTCAGTTTTTTTATTTTTAGTGACAGCTGTTTCGGCGTTTAAGGACATTGACAAACTGTGGTTAGGCCACATGGAAACGACTTATTAATACGATTTTGGTTTCTTATGTGATTATTAATTACGGTAAAAACCAAATTGATGTTTAAGTTTAAGTCGTTTATATAAGATCACAAGGGTGGCTATATCAGCCACCTTCAATTTATTTATAGTTTTTGTGTTCAATTTGTAGAACTCCATTTTAATTTTTATATAATTTAATTGAATTAAATTTAATATTATTATTATTGAGTTCTGCTATTTTCAGTTTTTTATTTTTATAGTTTTTTATTTTTTATTTCAATAATAATAATATTAAATTTAATTCAATTAAATTATATTAAAAAAAAAAAAAACAATATACTTTTCTCTAAGTATTAATAAAAACAAATTACCCAATTACCCAAGATTATGTCATTAAAGGCAGTAATAAGCAAGATAAAATGGATAAACTACGTCACTCTCTTTCGGATCGTACGTTTGATTTTTTACCTCAGGTTTTTTTTTATTGTGAATACCGCACAAGAGTCTCGACTGCTCCCAAGCGTCTAGAGCCAGTGGGACTATGGCATCCCCAATCGGGGTATGTTGTGAGGCTGAAAGTAGTGGGGAGGGGAAGAAGATGGGGAAGAGGAAGATTGGGCGTCGTGGGTTCTATTCCTCTGCTAGCTAAGTCTTCCGTCATTGCACGGCAGTAGGAATTTTTTCAAATATTGTCAGGTTATTCGTAACCCGGGAATGTTTGTCTTTCTTTATTATTAAAAAAAATAACCCGAGAATGTTTGTGTCTCTTTAAAAAATAAAGAAGAGGAAGGTTGGGAAGAACCTGAATATTCAGATCTGGTCACCATAAACGGCTAATATTATTTCAAGCAACGCTTCGATTCTGAATGGTGGTCTTTCACCGGGGCGATACTTAGTATATCTACCACTCTGGAACGTGCCGCAAATATACCATATATTAATTTATATAAATAAAATGTGTTATGACACAATATATCAATCAAATAAAAGTTATTGGCGGACGTCGGGTTTGAAATTTGAACCCGCGACCTCTGAATTCGTAGTGGAGCGTCTTACCACTCGTCTACGGAGGTCGTCAGGTACGTGAAGGTTAATAGAATTTGTTTATTACAACGGAGCTATCAGCGGCGTACCTTATAACATTTGTGCTGAATATGTTAAAAAAAACCTATGATTCTTAAGATTACCAAGATTTCAATTTATATCTGCTGTATAGGAACCTTATATGATTTGTTCTATAATTGTGAAATGTATAAATGTTTTTCTTACTAGATGTGTGAAAAAAAATACTTGCATACATCTAAATAAAAATACAAAAACAAACAAAACAAGGCTTTATTTAATTTAGTCTGCAGATCGTTGGTTATTAATTTGCGAGACAAGATGCTGAGGGAATCAAACGGAACACCAGATTAAGGTCCAGACATTCTTAAAGTGACGGAAATTTATGTCTGGGACATAATTGAAATTAACACACAAGCTCGACATAGCATCTCTTGTATTTTGAGCTTTTTCACTCTTTTAACTTTGCCAGATTCCTGGTTTATAAATGACTATTTTAACTGCCCGGCTTCACTTTGGATTTAGATTCTTGTATAACGAAAATAATATTTGAGTTAACGCTTTTATCTCTCACAATCAATTTATTTCGTCACTTAATGATAGCGAGTCTTAACCCATTTAAAATTCTTTGCCTCTCAGTTAATTTTAACATTCTTTTGAATAAGAATTATTTTGATGGTTGAAAAATATTGTCAAACTTCTATGGTCGACTGGTAAGACGTTCGACTACGAATCCAAAGGTCGCGGGTTCAAACCCGGCGTGCGCAAATAACTTGTATTTAATTAATATGTGTCGTAACACATTTAATTCATATAAAATAAGATTAAGTATATTTGCGGCATGTTCCAGAGTGGTAGTACCATAAGTATCGCCCTATCCACCACTCAGAATCGAAACGTTGCTTAAAAATGGCTTTAGCCGTATTTGGTGACCAGATCTGAATATCCAGGTACTTCCCGACTTTCCTCTTCCTCATCTCCTTCTCCTCCCCACTACTTTCAGCCTCACAACATACCCCTAAATTGGGATGCCATAGTCCCACTGGCTCCAGACGGTTGGGAGCGGTTGGGACTCTAGTGCGGTATTGACTATAAAAAAAACAACCAGATGTGTTTCCTAATATTTCGACAACGAAAATAATATTTCATAGCTCATGACGTGGCGAGCTAAAACAGTTGCGTTGACATAGGCATTTTAGACATTAAAACTGTGCATATTTCGTGGGTAAATTTTTAGATTTATATTTATGTGTTGCTTACTGTTTTAAAAACACTGAAAATATATTGTTTTTATTTTAAAAAATTGATTAACATCCACTCGTACAAGCAACTAGTTAAATTTACGGTACAATGCAAATATAATGATACGTGACTTGTTTATTCAATTGCTACTTAGCACTGTTATACAAATTCATCACAATGCGTTTAGATTCATGTCGTGATATACATGTATAACCGATACTTACCTATACATATCGTGAACAGTGTATATCTTATCAGTATTAATTAATTATTTATTGTATGGGACGTCTGTCTCACACACAGACTGAAATATAGGCCGGCCAGTCGTGCAGTAGCCGCTGTAGATGTGTGGATCTCTCACACGCTTTTATGGGAGCTGCTGCTTCGGTGATCCAAGGGGGGAAGAGGTGAGGTCCAGGGTGTCGTAAATCAAACGAGCGGTCAGTAGATCAGATGGAAGGCAGCAGTAGGCAGAGCGGAGTCGAAAGGTGAATCTTGTAGTGTGGCGAGAGAGTGACTTGAGTAGGTTATTGCACTCGTATTTATACCCGGCGCCCGACCCCTGTCCTCTCGTGCGGGCCGGGACGAATGCAACCCATTTTCATGTGCTTTGTGATTTTAGATTCGTTGTGTAACCCGCTACACATTTTGCAGCGGATGAAACAAAAATGCCAGCTATTAACCTCTTCAATTTCTCTCGCTCAGCCTAAGCTGCATTTTCTCCACATTTTTATTAATTCCAATAAAAAATTACAAATACAACTAGAAGGGGTCCCAAGCCCGACATTTTTGGGAGAAATTATAACAAAGAACTTATGTCTAGACAAATTATTAATTCTTATTATTAATTAAGCTAAAGAGAGCTCGGCCGATCTTTCTGTTTACTTTATTTGGAGCTACCTACGGCCAAACTCTCACAATATAAATCTAAAGTAGGTTAAAACATAGTGAGACACGGGTCTGGGGCTGACAATTCTGGATTTTGTCGTGATTGGCTCTCGGATCCAGCCACTTGAGATGACAGACTGCGGACGGTGGACCAGGATGCGGAGAGCGGGGGCTGGTTCAGCACTTCAACGTAAATATGAAGCTCCCCTCAGTCCCCGCATCCTTCATTATCACTGAACTACTGACAGAGAGAGCATAGGCGTACGAGGTCACGGGCGCGCTAAATTAGAGAGCGAGGACTGATTGGATATCCTCGTCTTTAACGTCCCGCGTCCCCATCCGGTACACTCTCCCCGGTGCAACGTCAGTTGTGCCCTGGTCAGCTAGGATCGGGGTCGTGGGTGACGGAGCCCTTGGCGGCCAGCTCCTCGCCGGCGATATGATGAAGTGGTGTTTGCTGCAGGAAGTTCGGCCGGTAGGGCTGGAAGGAGGACGACGATTTTCACAGCTGGTCTCGTGTACTCACCGGTACTGGTACGTACACGAACGGTTCGTACTTGGCCGTCAGCCGCGGGCGTGGCTTCGATGACCCGTCCCCGGGGCCAACTGTTGCGCGGTAGGGCCGGGTCAACTATCAGCACTAGGTCATCTTTCTGTATCGGAGTGCTCCGGTGTTGCCATTTAGGTCGGGCAGCTAGTGTAGGGAGATATTCTTTCAGCCACCTTCGCCAAAAACATGTCGGCAATCTGCTGGCTGATGCGCCACTGTCGTCTCAGGCAGATCTCTTCTTCTTTAGGACCGTAGAGTGATAGGTGAGGTCGCGTCCCCGCAGACCCCAGAAGAAAATGGTTAGGCGTCAGCGGCTCGTCATCACGGGGGTCGACTGACAGGTGGGTCAGCGGCCTACTATTTACCGCAAATTCTGCTTCCGCCATGGCCGTCAACAAGGTCTCTTCTCGGGGGCTCGTTCTTTTTAAGACCGCTTCTAGGGCCCTTTTTACTGATCGCACGAGGCGTTCCCAAGCTCCCCCCATGTGTGGTGATACTGGAGGGATAAAGTGCCACTCGATTCCTTGAGTGGCAATATGATCTCGAACTTGCGGGTCCTCGTGCAAAGCTAAAAGTGCTTCCTTCATTTCCCGGTCTGCTCCGTGGAAATTAGTCCCATTATCCGAATATATTGCTGCGGGTTGTCCTCGACGAGCCGTCATTCTTTGAATCACCATGATAGTTGAGTCGGCTTTTAGAGAATGGGCCAACTCTAAATGAACCGCTCGAGTGGAAAGGCATGTGAATAAGGCCCCGTATCTTTTCTCGCGATGCCGGCCGACGGTGACCTGTACTGGCCCGAAGTAATCGAGCCCACAATTAGTGAAAGGGCGAATATGGTGAGCGATTCGAGCAGCGGGTAGTTGTCCCATTAGAGGCGGATGCGGTTTTTCTTTCCGCATGCGGCATACGAGGCACTTATGCGCAATTTTTCTGATATTTGTACGTAATTTGAGCACAAAAAAACTATTTCTTATGTCTGCCATTGCTTTCTCCGTACTTGCGTGGTCCCCTTTATGATGGTAGTGGCGTATTAGCAAGCGTGTATACGGGTTATCTCCGTCTAATATGACCGGGGTTCGCACACTTTGTGCTACCCCTTTGGCGGCATTCAGCCGCGAGCCCATTCGTAAAATCTCGTCCTGCCCGAGGAAAGGTGTTAGCGCGTTGAGCCGGCTACCGACCGGCGCCGGGGCATTACGGCGTATTGCATTCATTTCCACGCTAAAGGCTTCTTTTGTGATTTTTGACCCAGTGAGTTTCGGCGGCGCGGATTTCCTCAGCGCGCAGGGGGCCCTTCACGTGGGGCCCGGCGGGGTCCTCTCGACACCGCCTGATAAATCTGAGCATCCATCCAGTTGAGCGGATGAGCCGATTCCACGAAGAAAATCGCTCGATGGCGGGTAGAGCGTCCTCCTGTATTATAGTGAGGCCCGTAAATTTAGGCCTCGTCTCCAAGGTGAGTTCGTCTGGTTGTATGTGGTGGTTTTTCTGCACGGGCCACTCGCTCTCCGGTGTGGTGATGAAGGACGGTCCTGAAAACCACCTTCCACCGGGCGAGAGATCGGGCATATCCACGTCGCGGGTCCCGATGTCAGCTGGGTTGTTTTTAGTAGGAACCCATCTCCAGTCGGTGACGCTTGTTAGATCATCGATCTCACCTAAGCGGTTGGAGACGAAGGCTGAGTAGCTCCTTGGGTCCGTTCGCAGCCAGCACAAGACCGTAGTTGAGTCTGTCCAATACGTAGTGCGATATATCCGGCACTGCATTTCCTTTTTAATGCTATCTGCGAGGCGGGCGGCCATTAGCGCCGCTTGGAGCTCAAGGCGCGGAATCGATAGCGGTTTTAGAGGCGCCACCTTACACTTGCTCGCTAGAAAGGTTGAGTAGTTACCTTCCCGACAAGTCTCGACGAGGTATGCTATTGCGCAACAAGCAGCCTCCGAAGCGTCGCAGAAGAGATGTAGTTGGAAATTCCCTTTCTTTTGTAGAAGGCAGCGCCTCGGAATCCTAATTTCGTTCTGCTGCAACGCTTTGATCCACTCGCCCCACCTTGTAGCGTGAATTTCCTTGATCTGCTCGTCCCAGCCTATATTTGACCTCCAGACATCTTGTAGTAAGATTTTTGACCGTACCGTGAGGCAGGCTACGAACCCTACAGGGTCAAATATTTTCATTACGGTACTCAGTAGTTGCCGCTTGGTTGGGTGACGGCTGAGTTCATGCGTCTCGGTCTCTTTAAATTTGTATATAAAGTGATCGCTAACCGGGTCCCATGCTAGACCTAGCACCTTTTCTGTATTGGCGCCGGCGCCGTTGATTGCGATGGCTGATTGCGCACGTTTTTCCGTCGGTATGCTTTGAATTGCTGCGGGAGCGTTGGAGGCCCAACTAGCTAGGTAGAAACCTCCTTTAGCTAGCAGGGCGCTTACGTCTCGTACTAGCGTAGCGGCCTCGCCGCTCGCTGTATCCGTGGCGTCTAAATAATCATCCATATAGAACTTTTTAACTGTACCCGCGGCGGCGGCTGAACTCGGCAACGCTAGCTCTGGCTACCGTATTGCGTACGTACTGGGCGCTACTAGGAGAACACGTAGCACCAAACATCATCGAAGTCAACATGTAGGTACTTGGTGGTTCGTGTGGTGTATCTCGCCATAGAAATAATTGGGACATCTGATCTTCCTTTTTTAATTTTTATACGTAGAAACATCACCCTTCTATGTCAGCGGCTACGGCAATCTTTCCCTCCCGGAAGCGCAATATGTTGCCCAAAAAAGCGATGATAAGAGGTCTGGGCCGGTTAACAATCGATCATTTAGCGAGGTACCGCGGCAACGACTTGCGGCGTCGAATACAACTCTCAATTTGCCGGGACAGTTCGGGTTTATTACCGAAAAGTGTGGCAAGTACCATTTTCTCCGGGACGGCGCGTGCTTGCTTCAGATTCGGACAGTTTGATCGCATATCCGCGTTCAGTTAGTCGCTTGATTTTCTCAGTGTATGCCACTGCTAGGCTGGGTTCCCTTTTCAGTTTTCTTTCTAAGGACGCGAGCCGATTTACTGCGCACTGGCGGTTGTCGGGCAGCCACGTATTATCTTCTTTCCACAAAAGCCCGGTTTCCCACTGACCCAGGGTAAGGGGGCGAGTGGTATTTGCCATGAGAGCCTCCGCGCGCTGTATATCCGCGGAAACCCGGCTCGCGGTAGTAACACCGAGTGAGTCAACTGAAAAATGATGTTTTCCAAGTTCGTTGATTCACCCACTCACGTGTATGGCGGGTCATCTCGTCCGCCACCGGGTTGCTTAGGGAAGGCACGTGTCCCGAAGGTGTCATCTGGCCGGGTGTCGGTAGATGTGACGCTGGCCGGTGTTCTGTGCTATAGATAACAGCCTGTGTGTGATCTGTAGCCGCCTGACCCGGTGCTGCATTGTGTGTTGCTACCGGCACGGGGTCTAGGCAATGTACTGCGCTGCGGGGGTAGCTCGGTGAGAGGCGCCGGCGATATCTCGAGCGGCTGTCTCGAAACTCCAAGCGCGGCAATCAGTTGAGCGATCTGCCGGGCTGAGTCCCTGCTACGTTTCCTTTCTTCCCGTAGCTCGTCTCAGCTGGCGGAGAGTGTCTTCCGTAGAAGCCTCACTATCGGACGTGAGGGCTTCTTGCCTCGTCCGCGGAAGCTGAGAATTGTTGTTCGGGCCCGCGGTACGCAAAGTCTTGTGCACCTGAGTCGGCGTAGACCGGACCGGGGCTGCGGGGTGTGCGTAGCCGGGTACACCTGCACCGGGCTCTGCGGGACCGGGTGCTGCGGAGTAGCGGGCTGGTGGGGGATGCGGTGCCGGGCAGGGCGGGTCCGGTTTCTGCGGGGTTGCGGGTGCGGGGGGTGCGAGGCCAAGCACTGCAGAGTTTGCCATTGCAGTGCCGAGCGCTGCGGGGTTGACATCTCGTCTGCTTGTTGCGTCTTCGGGAGCTCCTTTGCCAGAGCGGAGAGATCGGGGCATCTCGGTAGCGGCTGGCGACTAGATCCGTTCAGCGAAGGACCACTATGTATGGGACGTCTGTCTCACACAGACTGAAATATAGGCCGGCCAGTCGTGCAGTAGCCGCTGTAGATGTGTGGATCTCTCACACGCTTTTATGGGAGCTGCTTCGGTGATCCAAGGGGGGAAGAGGTGAGGTCCAGGGTGTCGTAAATCAAACGAGCGGTCAGTAGATCAGATGGAAGGCAGCAGTAGGCAGAGCGGAGTCGAAAGGTGAATCTTGTAGTGTGGCGAGAGAGTGACTTGAGTAGGTTATTGCACTCGTATTTATACCCGGCGCCCGACCCCTGTCCTCTCGTGCGGGCCGGGACGAATGCAACCCATTTTCATGTGCTTTGTGATTTTAGATTCGTTGTGTAACCCGCTACACATTTTGCAGCGGATGAAACAAAAATGCCAGCTATTAACCTCTTCAATTTCTCTCGCTCAGCCTAAGCTGCATTTTCTCCACATTTTTATTAATTCCAATAAAAAATTACAAATACAACTAGAAGGGGTCCCAAGCCCGACATTTTTGGGAGAAATTATAACAAAGAACTTATGTCTAGACAAATTATTAATTTATTATTAATTAAGCTAAAGAGAGCTCGGCCGATCTTTTCTGTTTACTTTATTTGGAGCTACCTACGGCCAAACTCCTCACAATATAAATCTAAAGTAGGTTAAAACATAGTGAGACACGGGTCTGGGGCTGACAATTCTGGATTTTGTCGTGATTGGCTCTCGGATCCAGCCACTTGAGATGACAGACTGCGGACGGTGGACCAGGATGCGGAGAGCGGGGGGCTGGTTCAGCACTTCAACGTAAATATGAAGCTCCCCTCAGTCCCCGCATCCTTCATTATCACTGAACTACTGACAGAGAGAGCATAGGCGTACGAGGTCACGGGCGCGCTAAATTAGAGAGCGAGGACTGATTGGATATCCTCAATGACAAAACTCATTTAGACTGGTACCAAAAATTTCAAGACCATAGCTTGAGTTAACAAGTCTCAACATTCTGGACAGTGGATAATGATACCCATAGTTAGTAGAGTGATGATTGAGGAACATTCATTTTTTCTGAGTCTACGGCAATTTATGTTAGGAACATTAATTTCTTTGTATCGTCGACAGCAATTATTTATATTTTTTAATGAATCCTTTGTCTTCCTGTTATTGTTTAGTTCTTGTATTTTCTTTATCTCTTTTCAGACAATTGGGAATTGAGACATTAAAAATACTTTAATGTCACGGTTCACAAACCGCGTACAGGCGACCAGATAGCGCGTTAAAATAAAATAAAATATACGATACCTTTATAACCTTACCTCCATAATGTCGTGTGTTGTACAAAAACGTTTCAAACAGTTTTTAATTACGTTTCCGTAACGTTTAAAGCCACCACGACTGGTTTTTTATGATCTATCAATAGAATATAATAGTATTGTCGTATAATTAAAGCCTCATTCATAAAAGATATTTTCAGCTCGATGCAATTTTAAGAAGATACAAAAAACTGCCTGCGCTTGGTACAAGGACGCATCGTAAATATCTAATGAAACCAAATATCTATGAAATTGGTTGAAGTAGGTACTATTTAATCAGTATACTTATTTTCATCTACGTTATCGATATACATTGATTTTTTTTAAAAATTTGCATTACTTTTCTTATTACATCGTCGCTGGAAAGGAAAAAGGGCTGAAGCGACACTTTGGTAAAAAAAATAGTAAAATATGCAGTTTTGATCACTTTCTTTCCTTTAGCCATCTAAAATATATTTACCATTTGGGAGAAGGCTTGACTCGAGCGACACAAGTTTGGGACTTTTTTTAGTCGCTTTCATTTAAGAGAAGGCTTGACTCAAACGACACAAGTATGGGACTTTTTTTTTGTCGCTTCGGGTACCTCAATGTGAGCATTGAGTTAACTTTTTTTTCAAAATCCATCTAGGTACAGAATACTTGTGAATTTTATCGTAAAACAAAGCAAACTTTAAATGCTCTTGTGTAAACATCCCAAAATGTCACTTTAGCCCTTTTGCCTTTCCGGCGACGATATATATATATAAAACGTATTATTGTTTTCTTTTTTATTTATTGGGCTATCGGGTAATTGGGTAAGTAATTGGTTTTTCCATTACAAATTGTACCTATATTACCAAAATATATCGCTGCAAGTGCAGAGTTACGTTTTATCTAAGCTTTTCGAGCAGATAGAAGATGTCCACCAAACATTTTATTTGTTTTCTTTTAAACGTAATTATTTTGAACACTTTTCTTCAATGATGTAATTTGTAGCATAATAGTCATTGAAGCTGGGAGTGGCTGCATAGGTATAGCCTCCCAAACAAAATCAGTGTGTACATTCCTGTTACATTACTGCAATGGAGATAAATCATAGCGCTAAAAGACTCCCCTTGATGAGACTTACGATAAGTAGCAAGCTACTAGTAAATAGCTTCTTACAAACAACTACTGATTCCGGGCGATTGAATAAGTCAATGAGCCCCTCCCACGTGGTGCTAAATCAATCGACCGTCACATTATTCATTTCTATGGCATCTCCAGAACGGGCCCATTGCCCGTTCAAGTCGGGACATACGGCCTTTTATATGTTATTATTGGTCATATTTTGACATTGGTAATAGAGCGACTCGAATATCCGACACGGTTGAAATAATGTTACATATTTCATTGAGCGACAGTTCGTGGTATTATCAATAAAAGAAATGATCCAAAGACTACAAAAAATATATCTCAGTATTAAAAAATAACATTGTCGGTGCGTAAGTTGAAGCGTGATGGAAATTTCCCTCAACGGCCCTCCACACTAGCGACCAAATTTACGTTAAAGTTTTGCGAAATAAGTGACGTTTATTATACGCACTGAACAGAAAATACCTAGAAGTGTGATCTATACTAATTGAAAAAAACTGATGTCGCCAATTTAAATACAAAACCTTTCGACTTTTAAGACTCAGATGTGCCAATGAAAGAATTTCGATATTTGAATTTGATTTATTAATTTCACCCGAAGTAAAAGAAAATTTACACTACACACAGTCACATCCACAACACACATATATCTTTTCAGTGATTATACGGTATTCAGCGAATATAAATTAAACATTAGAACGTGTAAATCAATAGAAAAATGTATTTATGGTTATGTTAGCAGCCTCGCATTTTCCATTAAAAGCGGTTTTAGGCTTACGTCAGCGATTTAATTATAGATTTCGCCATACTTTTAGTTGTCAGTGTGGCGGCCATTAGCCTTAAATCTCAAATGAATTAATTAATGTAGATACTTAACTGGAAACAACGCGCGTGAATGCGCTAAACCGAGTCCGCGAGACATACCTGAGATTTACTGCGTTTAGTATCACACAAACGTTCGTTCGAAAAGCTGTCACCAGCTGTCACAAACGCGTCGCTGTAGGCTCCTTTCTGAGAAAAAAATGCCCTGAGAGGTGTAAAAATCATTCGGGAGCAAAAAACATATCTCATGGAGTTTTTTTCCATTCATAATTACCCTCAAATCACTTATTATTTCAATTCAATAAACACAATTATTCTCAAGGTTTTTAGCTTATTTGAAAACGGTGTGAGTTAGCGAATGCAGAAATACATAATTGTGTGGAAGTCAACCACGGCTAGTGGCGCGATACCCGATTATAACAGTAGCGTGGGACGTTCATATAACTATCTCATCCGAACACACATTTTTTTAAATGACTATCCTTTTCATAAGCAGGTGAAACGGAAAACAATACGATACCAGTGGTGCTACATTTTTCGTAAGATTTGTATGAATATGACGTGTCATGTATTTTATGTATATGCCTTAAATAAGATTGATAAGCCAAAAATAACATTGATAGTGGTAGGCGGCTTGCCTACAAACACTAATGTAATAAAATAAGTGTGTTTTTGTTTCATCTTTTGGCAAATATTGTTTTTTACAAAACTCCGATCTTCTACTTTGCCTCCACGTAGACATCCAACGTGATATTTACTTGTGACCATAGAGTTGGTAGAGTAGTATCTATCCAAGGCAGTGAAGTCAGTTTTTGACATGTTTTTGATGATTTTAAACTGACTCGGCGCACCTGGGCGTGGCTAAGACTAAGGCTACGGTATTTATACATCCATTCATATCACATATCGACATAATGTTTTTGTTTATTCGTATAACCACTTTTTCACGGTATTTTTATCAACATAAATATAGCATATAACCTAAAAAACCGTTTAGTTGTCTCAAGTTTAGTGACATAATAAAAAATGTGGGCGGAGTCCCGCCGTGAACCAGGACCTTAAGATCATCCTTACAGTATATAGAAGCGGTCTAGGAAATTTGTTGTCTCTTTCTCTCTCATAGTGTACGAGGTAAAAACCCGGAGAAAGTGATTTCTCTCAAGTTTTTGTAGGTTGGGTAAAAATAATTAGCTCTCCCTCCACATATTGTTACTTTAAGCTTGTGACCTTTCGCAGACCAAAGGGATCGGTTGGAGGTTAGGATATTTTCGTAATTACATAGGATTTCATTAATAAGATAACCCTAGCCCGGCTTTGCTTAAAATATTATAGCAAATTTGCCCTTTTCATCTTGTCACATTATTTACCGGAGAATCGGTGTCAATTTCCCTTTCAATAATTGCGAAATTTAATACGCACCATTTTGTACACATCGGATACTAAGTTAATAATTCTCACGATTTTTAACAGTCACAGTAAAAACTCATCAACTAGATGCAATATCCCAAATCGGATAGATAATTTTTGGATTCATATTATGCCACGTACAGAGCAGTAATTTCTATAAAAACTTTTTAATAATATAGACAATCTAAAAATCACATTTTTTTTATCCTGACTCAAACAAGCGTTGTTTTAATAATATATTGTGAGGTCTATGCAGGAAATTCCATTAATGGAGAACTGAACGCTGTTGGCACAATTAAAAAAATGTCCAAATAAGCGAAGCTAGCAGTCCACAATGGAGTGCTTATACCAACCCTGATGTATGGCAGTGAGGCATGGAACTGGCAGAGGAAGGATGAAAGTAGACTAAATGCTGTAGAAATGAGATCCCTGAGGTGTAGTATGTGCGGTAAAACGTGGATAAATTGTTAAAAGTGTGGATATCCGAAAGAATACAAGGCTGATGTAACTTACATCATGTAAGCGTAATGAGTAGAATCGAGAAAGGGACGCTTAGATGGTTTGAGCGTGTAGAGCGAATGAACGAAGAAAGGAGTGTAAAAAGAATATATGACGCGAAAGTGAAAGGAAGAAAAAGTCGGGGACGCCCGAGAAAGACACGGCACGATCAAGTGAACCAAATACTTGAGTCGGGCCATGTGAAAAATCAGAATAACAGAAGAGTAAGTATGAGACGATGTATGAATATGAATAAAGCAAGGAGTGTGTGCCAAGACAGAGTTGTACGGCGGTCCGTCCTCTCTGCCTACACCTGCGGAGAAACGGCGTGTTGGTAAGTTAATTAGTTTGGAGTCTACCTTAGAGTATATAGAGTGGTATCTATCCAAGGCAGTGTAGTCAGTTTTTGATGATTTTTACCGGACTCGGCGGACCTGGGCGTGGCTAGGGTATTTATACATCCATTCAAATCGCATATCGTCATAATGTTTTTGTCAACAAAAATATAGCATATAACCTAAAAAAACCGTTTAGTTGTGTCAAGTTTACTGGCATAAAAAAAAATGTGGGCGGAGTTCCGCGGTGACCCAGGAGCCCAAAATCATCGTGACAGTACATAGAAGCGGTGTATTATATTTGTTGTCTCTTTCTCTCTCATGGTGTACGACGTAAAAAACCTGGAGAAAGTGATTTATCGCAAGTTTGTATAGGTTGGGTAAAAATAATTCATTGTTACTCCAAGGGGTCTACTAAGTACGAAACGTTAAAAAAAATCCGCAGTTGACATGGCGTTGATTAAAACGAAAATCCATGAATAAATTTTAAACAGCGGCTTCCTGTGTGCAAAAAATAATTTGGTTCGTTTCCGCTGCATTTTTTTTTTGGTACGAGACTTCCAAAATGACAGCGATGGTTTCCTCAGTGGCTAAATGCTAACCGTAAAACGTACCAAACTATTCAGAGATGAATTAATAATGAATACATAATTACTGGGCTTGGCTAATGTCATGATTCAGACTAACGATAATGTTCTTTCGCGTGTTTTTTTTCCTTCTATCCACTCTCGTCTGTTATTTTATGCAGTCAGTTATTTGAGATAAATCAGGTCGTCTATTTTTGAATAAAGGGGGAGGCCGATGCTGCGAATGAGATCAACATTTTCTGGTACAAAACAACTTATTACATTATTGTAATCGTTTGAATAATGTTGCGTTTGAATGCCAATACAAATTCGACGATGTTTTTTCAGGCGTCGGATCGCTCTCGCCAAATGGTCCCACACTAGAAACCTGTTCGGTTTATAGTTTGAGGTAATAGCCAGAGTGTTACGAGTTGTGTTGTTTCGTTGGTAATGATCAAAATAATTGAGACGAATAAAGCTGTTAAGTTTATGGTAAATTCTCATTTACGATGATCTGTTCTTATGGTTCCTTAAATATAATACTGTATCACATTTTGATATCTTGAGCAGGGGCGGCTCGTGACTTTTTACTGTGCTAGAGTGCTGAGATTGAAAAATACGATATTATTAATGTTGTTGTAGTCGTTTTTTTTTGTTTTTGTTTAACTCTGTACTGAATAATCTTCATATATATACATATATATGTACATATATATATATATATATATATATATATATATATATATATATATATATATATATATATATATATATATATATATATATATATATATATATATATATATATATATACATATATATATGTACATATATATATATATATATATATATATATATATATATATATTTTTTTTTTTTAATTATTTTCGGCTACAACAACATCAATAACGTCATAGCACACAAAACAACTGCTTTGCTTTTGTTCAGTGCATGATATGAATGAACCATTTAAAATATATTATACGAATAGAATTTACACACCTGAGGCATGTATTTGTAATCCTACGTTCTTACGACCGTTTTAAGAAAAGGAAGATCCGTAAATAATGCAAGACCTATGTAGGCGGAATAAACAAGGTCAAATTAGTATTACAATAAGGGACCCTTAGATGGATTGAACTTGTAAAGCGGATGGACGGAAAAAGGCGTGTCAGGAGAATATAAAATACCTAACGCCCAAGAGCTATGTGGTATTCCATCCTTTCTGCCTTCCCCAGCTGGGACATGGCGGGACGTACATACTAGTATAACCTCAGAGCAATAATATACAGGAGGGAGCGCTTCTGTAGTAATTATTGATGATTTTTGCCTGACTCCGTCGTGGCTAGGATTAGGACTAGGTTATTCATACATCCATTCATAGCAAAGTCGATATAATGTTTTTGTTTATTTGTAAAACCACCTTTTCACAGTATTTTTATAAACGAAAATATAGCATATAACCTAAAAAACCGTTGAGTTATGTTCAGTTTAGTCGCATGTCAAAACGTGTGGGCGGAGTCTCCGTAGAAGCGGGAGACGGAGAACATTGTTACATACCTAAAAGCGGTGTGATATTTTTCGATTTTTTTGTTGTCTCTTTCTCTATCATGGTGTACGACATAAAAACCCGGCGAAAGTGATTTATACCAAGTTTGTATAGGCT
The DNA here is from genome assembly GCA_022651775.1 of Drusus annulatus. Classification (NCBI taxonomy): domain Eukaryota; kingdom Metazoa; phylum Arthropoda; class Insecta; order Trichoptera; family Limnephilidae; genus Drusus; species Drusus annulatus. The sequence continues at coordinate 626,868 of JAGWCC010000416.1, forward strand.
GGGTAAGAAGAATTAGCTCTCTCTCCATATATTGTTACTTCAAGATAATAAACCTATAAAGTATTATCTTATTCATACATATGTTTTGTTCTCGTAAGAATTTGTTTATAAAAAACGCTGATCATTCTCTCGTTAGTCCCGAGTTAATCATGTCACATGACGGTCACACAAGTGAATCGTTGAATGTAAAATTATTCGGTTTTTTTGCTCTAGAATTCAAATCAAACTATTAGTGGAGGCTGTAAAAACTATCACATCCTGTTTCATAACTGTGACAACATCTGGTATTGTCCATGGTTAGATAAATTATTTGTAAACAATATATGAAAAAATAAAATTATTATTATTATAGTTAAACCGCACAAGAGTCCCACCAGCTCCCAATCTTTTAGAGCCAGTGAGACTATGGCATCCCCAAAAGGGGTATATTGTGAGGCTGAATTTAGTGGGAAGAGGAAGGTGATGGGGAAGATGAAGGTGATGGGGAAGAGGAAGGTTGGGAAGTACCTGGCTATTCAAATCTGGTCACCAAACATGACTAAAACTATTTCAAGCAAGGTTTCGATTCTGATTGATGGTCTTTCACCAGGGCGTTACTGAAGAGTATCTACCACTCTGGAACGTGCCGCAAATGTACTTTTTATTATTTTTCATAGATAAAATGTGTTATGACACATATTCAGGGGTCTAGTCACTAAATACGGCTAAAGCCATTTCAAGCAACGTTTCGATTCTGATTGGTGGTCCTTCACCAGGGCGTGCATTTTAGTATATCACGAGTGCCGAAATGACTCCTTGGTGAACAAGTTATTGCAGCATCCCGTGTAAACATCATAGATTTAGTCGTATCTTACAGGAAAAATTACCCACTAAAAAACAGTTTTTCCTTATTTTTTATAATTCACAGAGTTGACAGAATATCCTAAATAGTGTTTTTCCGTAGTTGAAATAATTATCACATAATTTCTAATAAAATAGCCGGATATGGGTCATAAGTCACAATCTTTTATAATACTAAATGTCATTAATTACTTATTTGACTTTATTTGCTTACTTTTTTTTATAAATAATAATGACATCATATTTTGCCTTCCTACACAATACCATGTGATAATTTCAAACACATCATGCGGGCACTTTAAAAATATTGTTTTCCAAACCTATTAAAATTCATGTATTTACAACATGCATAACCTCGCCTGCATAGACCTTTATGCAATTTTCATATTATCTTTCCGTTCGGCTAATTTCAATTATGTATATCGAATTGCATTGTACGACCATTGTGTCTCAGCGCTTGCATAATAAAGGTCACTGCTATGATATTCGATTAATTATATTAAATATAAAATAATAAGTGGTTCTCAACCGGCGTTCTTCGAGCATGGTACGCACTGGCCACGTGGTACGCACCGTCCCTTTCCTGCAGCATTGGAAAGTAATAGACGTTGCGAGTAGTGGGAGCTTTTTTTTTGTTTTTAGTAGAAAATAAGTCATCTTAGTGTAAAATGGCATGTTTAAAAAAAGTCCCAACCGCCTGGAGCCTGTGAGACTATACCATCCCAACTGGGGTATTTTGTGAGGTTAAAGGTGATGGGGAGGGGGAGGAGATGGGTATATGAAGGTGAAGAAGTACCTGAATATTAAGATCTGATTACCAAACACGGCTAAAGCCATTTCAAGAAGCGTTTCGATTCTGATTGGTGGTTTTTCGCTAGGGCGATACTGAGAGTATCTACCCTTTTAACTTCAAATTAGCTTAGGGGTCGCTGACTAAAGTCTGTCGGGTACGTCCTGTTAAAGTTTGCATACAAATATTTTAGGTGCTGTCTTTTTTAAATTCCTCTACTCCGAAAACATATAACAGATTTAGCTAAAACATTTTACTCCAAATTAGAATCAAACCCAAATCCTTCCATTTCCGACCTTGGCCGTTGGACCACCAGCAACGCCCGCCTTCATCTCCGTCCAAATTCCATCTTATTCCCTCCCTAACCTTGGTGAGTTGGCTTTAATAAAAGATTGCCACAAACACAAAAACCCTGTCTTTAAAATTCCAGTATAAGTTTTGAATATAAACATATACACAAAAAAGCCCTACAGTAGCAAAAGGCAACCCGCTCACCGCCCACCGCCCACTGAGAAGAATAGATTATCTCCTCATCTATGCACCTCTAAACACAATCGACACGGGAATATGGAGACCTATTCCCTGACAGTGTTTAAAATTTCTATAATACGGTATATACGTTACGTAGTCTATAGTGAATTATTTGTATTGTTAGTTTTATCGCCATAGTGATTTTACGGATTCGCATTTCTTCAGAAATCACAAGTGTTCCGCGACTTTAAAAGGTTACGATCCACTGAATTTGATATCAAAACATGCACTCTGTTAAAAACAATACAAAACAGTACGGATACAGACAGCCATGGCGCCAGATCTTCCTGTTATAAAAAGCTTGGTTAATTATTAGCTGTCTCCATGCTTCATTCCATGAAATAACTTTTTTTTGTTCTTTCAAATGATTTAAACATTTACAGTAATACCTCGGTTATCAAAGTACACTTGATTACACACGAAGGATAGGAAAGTCTACCACACTCGTTATTTTTTAACTCAGTAGTGTTTTTTACTAATCAAAGATGTATTATATATAATATAATGACCGATACATATATTTATTTTATAATAATTTATCATTTATTACCATTAACGATTAACCTTTCCGTACCTGATAGTAAAAATCTAACGTGCGATCCGAATGTGGGTGACGTAGTTGCCTCATTTTTCGATCTTGCTTACTAAAGCGTTTTCGTGACATAATCTTAGGTAATTTGCTTTTGATAATACTTAGAGAAAAGTATATTCATAATATTTCAGTCATATTTATCTAAGATATCGCACAAAACTCTCGTTCGGGGTGACATTAGAACCCCCCTTCGAAACGGGGGTGTTAATAAAGTAATTAATTTAATTGTTCGCTTATTGATAGAATATTCGTTAAAGTCTGAATCGTTACGACATCGGTATAGGTAAGGACTTCTTGTTCCTCAAGGTCTTTTATACTGATTTTCAAATCAATAGAACAATACATAGTAAATTATCTTGATTTATTGTTGAAATTATTTTTCTTCTTGCATTTACTCGTGAAATCCGTGGATGAATTTTAATTTGTTCTTGAATCATGATCACATATAAACCTGACTAATTTTTTTATCTCGTTTCTGGAAAAGAATTCTTTTCAAAGTCTTTCAAAATAAGGTAATAAAATACTTGTTGATAAGAACTCTTGAATTAATCAAATGCAGTTTTAGTTGGCAGATTGATGACCTGTGACCTTTGACCTTCGACGTGTTCAAAATATTGATTGCCACTTGAGAGTTGACACGACCAAACATTGGCACAAATCATGCTTGCACCGTTTATAAATATACTGAATTACCTCAGACGAATAAGTGATATCATCTTATGCAAATTAGTCAACGTTTCGTGAATATCTAACATAGGTGTGCAATAATTATTTTTGTATAGGCACAATGCAACCTTGGTGATACATTCCCATAAATAGAAAAAGTTCTACTAATGTGCCATATGCTAGTTATTTTCAAATCTTATTTCTAAGCTGGCTTCGTTCGCGTTTGGTTTCCAGTCGTGTTATATTCTTCAGCACCATATATATTTTTGTTTTTACAAACACATGATAATATTATGTATATTTCTGTACATTTTTTTAATGCAAAACTTTTGACATTGCATTCGTCTCTCTCGTCAAATTCTGTCACATTGAACGACTTTCCTTGTGAACTGTTCTATCGAGTAATTAAATTTTCTTCATAATTTTTTTTTGTCATTATTGCACGAGAATTCCATTTGTACCCGTGTACAATACTAATGACAAGATCTGAATAGCCAAGTACTTCACAACCTTCATCTTCCCTATCTCCTTCCCCTCCCCACTACCTTCAGTCTCATAACATACCCTATTTGGAGATGCCATAGTCTCACTGGCTCTAGACGGTTAAGAGCAGTTGAGACTATTGTGCGGTATTCATATAAAAATAAATTAAAAAAACGAACCTTTTCGAACATATTTCTTTCCGACAGCAAAAGGATTAAAAGGATCTAAAGGATTGTTTTGTAAAATTTTTCAAGTATTATTATTATTATGGGTATCGTTTTCATTGGAAACTATAAAGTACTAGCACTAGCTCGGGGTGATAAATTACTATGAGTTAAAAATACCTCCATCGACCTAAAAATTTACAATTTAACGTTTTGTTCGCTTCGTTCTATTCGCTGTACTTTTCTATGTAAATAATATATCAACCATGTGAATCAAACCCTGTAAAATTGAAAATAGAAATAATGATTTTATTCGTAACTAGCTTTCGTATGCCACCATAAAAAAGGAAATCACGATGGGACGAAGAAATTTAAAGAAAATTAAAAGGAAATCTTTAAAAAACCAAATGCCTATCAGCTTATTCACCTTGATGTTATTCATATTTCTTTAATTGATTAATTAGGTTATTAATGGTTAACCGCAAGGATTTATTATAAATACCGAGTCGTCCTTGTCTTGGTCACTATGGATAATACAAGTCCTTAATTGGAAGATCCTCGAAGAGTCATTGGATTTGCGAAGAATGCAGTCAGACCACAAATAATGATGCATTTCTGAGTCACGCAGCCTCATACTTATCTGGTCAGTTGTGCGTCACTGAATTACCCGTATCCATACGTCATAATGCTTCTTATCAGAAAGGAGTGTGATTAATAGCCTTTGTAAAATATATTTCAGAGTCTGCCCACGTATCTATTAGAGAAAGTTACTTCGTGTCCGTAGGCGATTGTAGAAATTAAAATAAATTATGGAAATTTTGATGTGTCACTTTTTTTTTATATATTAGATAGATTCATTGGAATTAAGTACATCACTTTATTTTTATTTAGCCAACGAATTCCTGACATAATCGTGCATTATTACACTCATAGGTCAACACTACAAAAATATTTCTTTGATTTAGCATACCATACTATTAAGTAAAAAAAAATAATCAAATAAAACAATTAGGTACCTAACTACTTTCTATTTACAGCAATTACATTTATATTAGTACCGACCGGGTTTCGCTACTATCCTAGCTTCATCAGGTCATTATAATACTAACTATTAGCGTTGTGACCGCTCCGAAAGAACTACTTAAAGAACTGCTTCCTTTGGCGGCAGTTCCTACTTCCTTCATTGTTCATTGAAAAAATACTTCAATTGAAGTTTGCAGTTCATTTTAGCGTTGTGACCGCTCCGTGTGAAGTATTTCATTTTGCGGCAGTTAAAACTTCATTCATTCATTGAACAAATACTTCAACGGAAGTTAGATTACAAAGAACTACTTTAATTTGCAGTAGTTCAGTTGCGAAGTTGAATTTCAAAGCCTATAAATAAGTACTTCAATTGAAGTTCGACTTCAAAGTACTTCGATCTAAAGGAACGTGTTTTTTAAGGCGTTTTTTCGGGCGAGGAACATTTGTCGATTTGCTAGTACTTTTCGTGGAACCGGTTCCAAAAAGAACTAGACAAATAACCGGTTCCTTGCCAAATCAAATTCAAATCCCCTTCTGGCGAGTTCGACTTCAATTGAAGTGTTCATTTTAAATAACTATCAGGTCTTGAAGCCTTAAAAAAAAGAAGTTTTTCCCAACGCTACTAATTACATAGAATAGGGACCGATGAAGCTACAATAAAGCCGCTACAAAGTAATTGTTTGACTTTTTTAATTAAAATGTTTGCATTTTTTTTTTAAATTTGCTTACAATTTATTTTCTTTATTCTTCGTTTTTAAATTATGTTTTTTATAAGATAAAAAACATGATACTTACTTTTGTGTTATTATTATTATTTTTTGATGAACGAACGATTGTATCCGAAATAGTGTGACTTTTTAGCTTTAAACTCAAATAAAGCAGTATATAAAAATGTTGATACCTACTACTTTGCAAAACTGCTGTCTGCTCGTCGCTCTTCAATTATGTTCCAAAATATCATTGGGTTATGCTTTTAATTTATGAAATTAGATAATTTATTAAAAATATTTGGACATGGAGCAGAGCACGAACGAATCTGGAGCAGGAATTTTGATGCCGGGAAAGGCGATTGACAGAGACAATCCCTGTTAAAATCGGATGATTTACCTGTTTTCATACATGAGAAACGTTATTATTTGCATTACGTGGATTTCGTAACGTTATTCTATTGTTAAATTTTGTGCCAAATCAATACTTTTCATCGTCTTAATTTCACGATGGCGTGTCCGGGTCACATAAAACCTTCTCGCCACTCCAAAGGCAGCTTGACTCAACCTGCGACGTGCGTCATATTATGTAAATCCTAAGAAGCTGCCGCCTTTCTTACACCGAACATTTCACATAATTATTTGTTTACTTTTTGCACCTTCCATTCAAAACAATCTGCAATTATTGATAAGTAATATAAATTGATAAGTAAGTACTCTGGTAATCTACCTATAGCAGGCTTATCAAAAATATTAACAATCTTTTATGATTTCTTGGAAAAGTAGGTTCTATGAATTGAGGAAATTAATGACACTGATAACTATTTTTGATTTCTTTATTTTATTTCGTTGAGAAATCAACCTGAATAATTATAGAAACGGATAGTGATAAAATACAGTTAAAGTATTAATTAATAAATAAAATTAAAATAACAATAAATAAAGTCAATTTAAAAAAATGAAAATTATTTCCTTAATCAACGCGAAGGATCAGTTCAGCAAAATACTTATACCGTAATAACAAACTTTCTTTGGAAAAAAAGTCATAAACGGTAGGTTGGTACTATATTCAAATAAAAGCGCTATCGTAAAGAATACATATCCCTATAAACTTCGTACATGAATTAATAGCATTATATTTTTTTCTGGTTTAAAACATTCATCCCCACTTTCTTGAAGTTTATTCGACCAAGTTCCGAAGGTGGAGGAAGATAGACCTGTGTGGGCGTCCTACCCTCATTGTGTACTTCAGCGGGTTGGGGTCTTTATTACGATCGCTACACATACTAGATATAGGAAGAATATTCCTTGCTTTGCACAGTGGTACCTCGGTCAACGAGCTAATTCAAATATAGTCTTGTTACGTTATAACGATGTAAACAAATTCAACACAATACATGTCATTTATTATTATTATATTTATATATATATATATATTTATTTTTTTACACACTCGTAGTAATCCCGATGAGTTATAAAGCTCATTTTAGCACAAGAGAAATTTACATTATGTACATAATTGATAGTTTATACAAATTTACATATTTTAGAAAGAAATCAAAATTATTTTATTTATTTTATTTATTTTATTTTATTAACGCCTTTAAGGCTTTTACATAAATACATTTTTTAAATAAAGGAGTACAATAGATGGGTAGAATATAACATTAAGAGAAAAGTTAGTATTTAACTGCAAGTATATAAATATAGCGTAGGTTTATACATATAATAACAATAACCTTTGTGTTCTATTGAAAACATTCAAGTAAGCTAGATTTTAATTTGGAAACAGTGTTGTAACGGTAAACATCTATTGAACCATATTTATTACCAAGTCTATGCAGTCTTTGAATGGGAGAATTATCAAAATAATTGTTTGTAGACGGAGAAACATAATATAGAGCCGCCTGCCGTGTATCACGGGTAGGTACTCGCAAGGTAATAAGGCTCGTTAGATCCGGGGCGTCCAATCTGCCATTCGCTATTTTAAAGAGACATATTAAATCGCTCACTGTGCGTCTTGATGATAAATCAGTGAGGTTAAGCAAGTTCATTAAATATACGTAATCAAGGTCAACAATTGGGATACATAACTTATAATTAATAAATCTGAGAAACTTATGCTGCACTCTTTCTATTTTAAGTTGGTGAATATTATAAAATGGAGCCCAGATTGTAGAATTGTACTCTAGATTAGATCTAACCAACGCAGTATAAAGTAATTTAAATGAATTCAATAATTTAAAGTCTTTTACCGTCCTCAAAATAAAACCCAAGCATTTCATGGCCTTATTAGTAATTTCATTTATATGAGGAACAAAAGTTAATTTACTGTCAAAAATTATACCCAGATCCTTTATTTGGTCAACTCTTTTTAAGTTAATATTGTTAATGCTATATTGATACATAATGAGATTTTTAATTCGGGCGAAAGTTATCGTTTGACATTTTTCAATATTAAGGAACAGTTCGTTACGAGCACACATTTACATTTCACATAGTACAAAAACCATTGAGGCAAATAATGTATAGAACAAAGATTCACACTAAAGTAGGAATAGAAACAAAACAAAAAAAAACATTAAATAAGTTTGACAATATTAGTTCGATTAATTTTAATTTATAAGAAAGAAAAAAAACATAAATTACCTTCCCTGCGATACGGCAACGTAAAATGTGCCGCTATTGACCTTATCTCCACCCTTAAGAAGTACATAGACCAGGTGAATACGTTATCTTTACGTGCTGCGAGTTAATACAGGAAGGGACAGTTTTTATAGAGGACAGTGTGTTTTGGAAAAAAAGATACTATCTTGAAAATCGAGCTTTCTGGAAATTGTGTTACGAACTCAATGTTTTTGACGGATTTGGTTATATTTTATTCACCCTTCATAATAAGTATTATGAATATAACCACATAATTTTTATAATCGTGCATCAATTCTCTTGCCCGTGACAATAATAAAGCGATGTAGGGTCCATCCAACATAACCTAACAATCAACATCACAACATCTAGACTGGCAGTACCAAGGTTAAATAAAAGCAAATTGGTACATATATTTTTCGCAGCGAGAGGAGTCGAACTAAATCGAATATTTTGAACATAAAAAGTCTACATATATTTTGTAATTTGTATACATTTTATAAAAGTATCTCACTGTTTCACTAGGTAAAATAATATGTACGTACGTACGTTTCATTTTATACTTATGGAATTTCTACCACTAATAGATACTGTTTTTTGCGGAGCCTGTCTTCCCATTTAAGCGAGATACTAATGTACAATTCTTTTACCTTTGGCCGCCAAGCATTTTATAGCGGAGGGCAACGAACGGGTCACTGCTCCACAACGAGGTGTGGATATACCTATTGGTTCAACTGTGGCTGCCAGTGTTGCCAGTAAAGTTGCCAGTTGCCACACTCACTACCAACCCAACCTACCAGTACCCACCTCAGTTAGATACAAATGGGTTTAATGTAGAATAGAATATTTACTTCTAGATTACCTTAATCCATATACTCATAAAATAATGTTCAAATTACCCATTCATTTTATTTATTTATTTATTAAAATGTTAATATATAGTACAAAAAAAAAATCTTGGTATATTATTATTCCCAAGGAGTTAAAAAAAATCCGGGAAGGGAAAAATTATGAAATTAAAACGAGTAATATTTTTACAAAGACATCAAAATTTTAAAAGGGGAGTACAAAATAAGAGGGAACAAGCGAAAAAATACATCAAAAAGAGGCTCATAGGAATAGATATTAATTAGATTAACATCATAAATACAATAAGAAAGATATTCACACATACAGAGGTTTTACAGATAGGATATAGATATACTTTTAGATTCATTAATTTTAAATAGCACACTTATTTATTTTTATCACATTAGACTTTTTTATGTATGCCAAAGAATATGTCAACTAATTAATGAATTGATGTTCTTTATCTAGACAACGTGCTACACATGCACAAAGACAGCAGAAGTAGGCAGCCAATTCATTTGAATGTTACTCGGATTAGTGATTAGTTACTTATACATAGTAATTAGTGTCGATTGATGTCATAAAGTCGTACCATGGTTGATGATGCCATGTCTTGATTATACGTCCCCGACTTCTTCAATCTTCTTGCGCGTTATACACTCCTTTCTTCGCCTGTCAGCTTTAAGCCTGATTCACACCAACGTCCGGTTCCGCTCAGTGCCGATATTGTTTCGCAAGAAAACTTATTGATATGGTATGAATATCAATCAAGGAGTATGTGCCAAGACAAATTTGTGTGGCAGTATATCCTTCTGCCCACCCTTGTGATATTTAACTACTCATTTAGTTAAATAATTACTTTGAAGTGTAAAAATACTTACAACGCAGATTTTTTTATTTTTTAAACCATTTTTTATCACTAAATAATTTTTTTAATAATTCATAATTAATAAAAACATTATTTAGTGATAAAAAAATGGTTTTTGATTAAAAAAAATCTGCGATGTTAGTATTTTTACACTTCAAAATAATTATTTAACTAAATAAGTAGTTAAATATCACAAGGGTGGGCAGAAGGATATACTGCCACACAAATTTGTCTTGGCACATACTCCTTGATTGATATTCATACCATATCAATAAGTTTTCTTGCGGAACAATATCGGCACTGAGCGGAACCGGACGTTGGTGTGAATCAGGCTTTAGGCTCTGTGTGTCCCAACTATGCTTCATTACGCTTGTATCGGCATTGCATTATTTTCACATATCTTCGACAACAATTGTAATTCTATAATAAATACATCAGAGCTTTTATGTCTTGAGAATTGCTCGAAAAAAACGTTCTTTATATAATATAATGTTTTTAGTGTGTACTCAAGTCAATTTTAGCACAATTAAACAATTTTATAATTATATAGATGTAACTAACAATACGTACGTACAACATTCTATGATCTATGCTTCAGAGTATTTATTGAGTACTTATCTAAGGATTTCGAGTGGTACTCTCGACCATTAAACATCTCACGTGATTTATTACCCATTTATTACGTCCATAAACTGATACCCTTGGCACACAGTCAACTATTTAAAATGGCTTTAATTCTTGTTACAGCGTTATTGCTTCGATAAAGATATTACTGATATTACTTAGCCCATGATGTTACTATATGCTTTTTATACTATTATAGTTTTAAGTATTTTTTGCAAGATATTAGACTGCTATACACCATAAACTATAAATAATTGTGTGAACTTTTCAAAATGTAACTGACGAATGTGTTGATATTTAATTATTAAATTAAAAAAAGAATCTTCTCAAATCCAGACAAGCGACTGTAAGTACCTTTATATCTATAATATATTTTATAAAAACACTTGAGTAACATTTAACGATCAGATCTTTAGTTTTTGATCACCGTGTCGGGTTAAATTGCAAGTCAAGTTACATCCTTAGATGAATTTAAAGTTTTTTTTTTTATTATGTCTATGGTTACATCGTGTGATTTTTCACCAGTAACAATTAGTTATACCATAACACTCGTGTTATAACAAGTGACGATAAGTTTGGCTTAATTTATATTGTTCTCACGATGGTGGGTCATTTCGTCTTTGATAAAAGTGAACTTTGCGAGGGGCCAAAGACTGGTAGATCTCCCGATCACAAATACTTACTTTATTAAACTTAGCCTTAACCTACTCACCTGTGTTTTTAAGTAAGTAACATTAATATAAAGAATCGCACCTTTCTGTGTAACGCTTTCTTCGCAGTTTGTTTTGAAAAAAAAAGTTTTTATAGGTACAATTGGGGAGAAAAAACGTAGGAATTTAGATTTGCACAACACCCTTGAGGTGATTTTCACAAAAACGGCGCTGTACAAATTATTCAAATATTCTTATTATTACAGCATGTAGTATCAGGTCAAATAATAGAGCCTTATTTAGTAAGTGTTGGAACACGAGGGGGCGTAGCCTTTTAAGATTTTGTGGTTTTATGTGGGGGGTTGATATAACTGAATATTGAGGGAGTTGTTATAGTTGATTATTGTGATTTTATGGGGGGGGAGTCTGGTGTTTAACGCTAATGTATTGCTGAAAAACGATTTAGAAAATTTTGGTAAAAAATTTGGTATGGTAAGAATAAGTGCATCCTCTAAAAACATTTTTATATTTTAGCATCAAAAATTATCAAAACTAATTCAAATGTGAATTTCGGGAAAACCCTCCGTTCTTGAAGTTTTATATCCTCTTAACACTTTAGAGACAAAAGTTTTTTTTAAGTTTTACTTTAAAAACCAATCAAATTTGTATTAATTGCTAAAAATGCATATTTTAACACACAAAAAAAAAACAATTTCTGTAGTAATCGTTCGATTATCGTATGAAACTTCTTAACAGATTAATTACCTTTAACCATCTAGTCGGGTTTTTGCTGCAAACCGTAAACGAACTAATCATTCAAAAAAAGATATTCACTACGAAAAAAAAAGCATTATTATTTGACAAAATGTCGTTTTGTGATTTATTCTAGAAACATTTCGTATTTATGAAAAATATTGTGTTCAACTTGTAAAATTTTGATAAATAATAGTGCATATTGTTTAATTTAGTCGGTTAGCGGTAGTCATTGTGGCTGTCATCGTCGAGAAAAATATGTCGCGAACTTTTTGACTCCCGATGTGAACGCGAATTATGCTGCAATGAATAAATAATTATACCATCTGGCTGGCACCATAAAAGGTGATATAAAGAAGTGCCGGCTGTCGCTGGGCCATCGATCTGCATGAAGAATGCATTATTAATGTGGCCCTACTTGCATCAGGCTGCGTTGAAAGGAAAGGATTACGACTTCCTGTCGCGTTTCAGTTACAGTTATGTATTATTCTCACTGCGTTCTCTGTGAATTGCATTGTTTCAAATATAAATGGATTCGCTTTCAAGAGGCCGGTAGTTTTATGTAAGCGCCGGGCGGGGAAATCAATTGCTTTGTTTATTGTAATTATTCTGAAAGTAAATATTGATGTTTGTGTTTGCGTACTTAAGAAACGCTCGCGTTATGCGTGCAGATAATCAATTAGTTTAAGCAATGAAATGTCGTTTTCTTCTAAATTAGTTTTGAGGTTGACTTGATTTCTAAATACGCCAAGATTTTGTGGCACTTCGACTCGCGTCTCTTCAAACTGTTAAAATGCAATATTTTACACCGGCGGAAGGATGTTTCAATATGAATAAATTCATAACTAACTAACTAACCATCACACCGTTTCTCCGCAGTGGTAGGCAGATAGGACGGACCGCCGCACAACTCTGTCTTGGCACACACTCCTTGCTTTATTCATATTCATACATCGTCTCATACATACTCTTCTGTTATTCTGACTCTTCACATGGCTCAATTCAAGTATTTGATTCACTTGATCGTGGCATGTTTTCCTCGGGCGTCCCCGACTTCTTCTTCCATTCACTTTTGCGTCATATATTCTTTTCCCGCTCCTTTCTTCGTTCATTCACTCTTCATGCCCAAACCATCTAAGCGTCCTATCTTAATCCTATTTACAAATTTATATTTTTTTATTAAGTATGAATTCCTTAAATATTTTTTAATAATTACGCAGGCATTTAAAAAAACAATAACGTAGACTTATAGTATTTTCTCATTGCTATATTAGGTTAGGTAATTTAGTGTAAAGCGCACTTGCGGAGAACCTCAGAGCAATTTATTTATACTGGGTTTTAACAGATGTTATCACTTATAAAATCCAGTTATAAAAAAACCAGTTAGAAAATATATGGTACAAGAGGGGGCGCTGTAGAGAGAGCTGTAGTCAGTTTATTTATACGAGGTTTGCCGGACTCGGCTAGACCTGGGCGTGGCTAGGACTAGGGCTTGGGTATTTATTAATCTATTCATAGCACATGTCGACATAATGTTTTCGTTTATTCGTATAACCACCTTTTCACATTATTGTTAAAATGTGTATATATAAAACATGTAACCTAATAAACCGTTGAGTTATCTCAATTTATTTCGCGTATCATAACGTGTGAAGAACATTCTAACAATACTTTAAAGCGGTGTAATAATTCAAGGAAAATTGTTGTCTCTTTCTTTCTCATGGTGTACGACGTAAAAACCCGAAGAAAGTGATTTATCCCAAATCTGTATAGGTTGGGTAAAAAGAATTAGCTCTCTCTCTCCATATTTTGTTACTTCAAGAGGAGAACCATCACAAAAGTGGGCTATATAAATTCACTGTCATGTTATATTATTATTCGATACTTTATAATATCATGTTACTTTATTTATTATCTGTATATGGAACTTATGGGATTGCACCACCCTCCCTGAGATCTGAAATAAATATTAAAATATATTAATATATTATTAAGAAGTATATTATACTTTTATTAAATACATGCGCGTGGCGTAAAAAAAATAAGCCTTTACGCATGCGTGGCTTTCATTTTTCATTGGCCCCAAATTAAAGGTGTCAAATCGAACTTTCAGAAAGTCACGATTTATTGACATAATATCAATGCGATCATCTTTTTTTCCTCGATTCGTTCGTTCCACAAGAATACCCGCGCCTTCTGTGTAAACAGTTTTTTTTTAATAATCCGATTTTCAAATTTAAGCCTGCCATTTGTATATTTGCGAATGGTTTATACTACAAAGGCAAAATCAGACTTTTATTGTAAATTTGTACAGTAGTCTAATATTAAGTATATTTCCTGTATACATTATTTTGAATCACCTTCTCAATTGACGTTTTGTCTCTTTCAATTCATATTATCTGTCTCTTTCTATTTGTTTCTTTGTTATAATTTAAATGTTATTCTATTGTTTTCTCACTGTTGTGTTATTTTATTTTATATTTTGTTCTCCTTCTGTATGTACGAGTATATAACCGCACACTTTGATTTTTGTTTGTTTAGTTTAATTTTGTACCCTGATGATGCTTAAGCTGATTTGACGGCCTCCATGGTCGAGTGGTAAGACGCTCGACTACGAATCCAAAGGTCGCGGGTTCAAATCCGGCGTGCGCCAATAACTTTTATTTAATTAATATGTGTCATAACACATTTAATTCATATAAACATAATAAAAAGTATATTTGCGGCACCTTCCAGAGTGGTAGATACTCTAAGTATCGCCCTGGTGAAAGACCACTATTCAGAATCGAAACGTTGCTTGAAATGGCTTGAGTCGTGTTTGGCGGCCAGATCTGAATAGCCAGATACTTCCCAATCTTCCTCTTCCCAATCTCCTTCCCCTCCCCACTACCTTCAGCCTCACAACATACCCTATTTGGGGATGCCATAGTCTCACTGGCTCTAGACGGTTGGGAGCAGTTGAGACTCTTGTGCAATATTCATATAAATAATATTTTTAAAAAGCTAAGCGAAACCGGTCGGCCATAAAAATAATATCCTTGGTCTTATACAAAGTTATTTTTTCATTTCTTTGTACAATTTTTCCCCAAGATAAACAGGGTTCGATTGTACTAAATTATTTTGCCAATAAATAAAAATTAAAAATCCTCATGAAACCAAGTGGTATATTAGAGTTAAATATATTACATCAACAGTTTTTTTTAATTCATATATTTCTACCAATGACGATTTAAAAAACCAAATAAAGAATGGCACTTCTATACCTGTTAAATAAAATTTATTGTAGTTTATCTTTTTTTACGACTATTTACTATTTACGAAGGTTGAAAGGGATTTCTATTTACCATAAAAAAAATCTTTTGTTATTTTAAATATTTTAAAATATTTATAAAAATTGAATAATAATTTATCTAATACATGCGTGCATTTTTTTGCTGCCTATTTGAAATATATCAATTATGATTAGGGTACCATTCCAAATATGGGGTTAGAGTCCCCATAAAAAGTGTGACAATATGGTGTTCCCCTAATGCTCAATTTGTACCGTGACAGTTGTATGACCCGGACTAATTATTTATCGTGCATTTATCTTTATAAATCTTAAAGGACAATGCCCAACATTACCATTTCTACTTTCACGCATGGCCATAATAAATACGTCCAATACCTACGTTATTTAAGTTTATTTTATTATTATTATTATCGTTATTTATACGCATTTTTGTATTGTGTCGCAAATGCCATTATCGTCTTCGTGAGTTGTAGGTGCAAATCTACAAAGTTATCTGTGCATGCATGCGGCCTAAAGAAAAAAAACGAACGAACGAATGCAACATAAAACGAAATATTTCGTTTGTATCCACAATAGATACCTAAATGCATAACCAACGACTCGGACTGCAGAGATTATTTTTTAGATCTGTAGGTAGCTACCTATAAGTAGTCGTAAATATATACATAGGTAGGTACGTTAAAAAACATTATTATGAGAATATTTACAAAACCACAGCTTTGTTTCTAAAGCTAGCTTTACAGGCTAATTAAAATGCATAAGCAAACTGACACATCGCGTCGCATTACGTTCGATGAATTTCATTTGAAATAAGATTTGAACTTCATTGCCCCACTGCCATGTGAAAATCCACATTTCATATTTGATTGGGTAAATTGAAGAAAATAGGCAGCCTAAAATCGGAAGAAAATTTAAATATTAATAATTTTCAATATAAGTATGAGATCGTTTTAAAAAATGCCTCATTTTAATGGTCTTGATGGCTTGATTGGCAGTGTTACTCTCGGATAGAGTAGAGGTTTCGAGTTCGAGTCTCGGTCGTGACCATTGTTTTTTTTAGTATTTGGCTTTTTTCTGTATAATATTTGTTTTAGATTATCAATGTTATTTAAATATTTAATAATAAAAAAGCATTAATGCTTTAAAGTTAATTCAATTTTTTAAAGTATTATTATAGTTATTTACAAATTCTCATTTCATTAAAACGATCTCCTATCCAAACGCTGACTTGAAACAAATGATTGACTTTGATAAAATGGTTTGTAATTTCATGATGACGCTACCCTCATTAACCTCAAAATTATGATTAATATAAAATGTAGGTAACATTTATTAAACTGATAGATAAAAACTTGGCATCGCATCAAATAAAATATAAAAATATATATTTTAAAACACCCTATCAATAATGAGTTAGAATTCTACAACGGCTACCGACTTTATCTCTTTTCAAAACAATTTATGCATAGTGAAAGACAGTATTATCAAACTTGTAAATTATTATGTTTTGTGTAGTGTTTTTTTTACCGGGTAAAAATGTGAAAACGTTTTTATTAATTTTTCTGTTTTTTTTTTTAACTGTTTCAATTACATTTCTAATTTGAAGTGACACCTTAAAGTTATCTGTCATAATTCGTAGTCTTAAAAATAGGGGACAATTGCAGGGGTAGAAAATGGTGGTCTAGGGGTGCCCATTCGCTGCCGCGTTTTATATTTCCACCCCAATTGAACCCCCCTCGAAAGCGCATGGCTGGCGATAGACCTGATAGATAACACCTGAGGTATGGGTGTATTAAGTGATAATTTAATTTTAAAAACAAATTATTATTATTGCCGCGGCAATGTATATGCAAAAGGGGGCCTCGCGTTATTTTAAAAGCGTTTTAAAAATTAATCTATTTTTTTTCTTCCAAATACGTGTGTATTTGAAAAAAAAACGAGGTACGTGTAAACAGATTTGATAGTACTTAAGTTCAAAACGTGAGTTCGCCTTTCTGTTTATAAAATATTTCAAAACCAATCTTTGAACTGCCATACCAAAATCTAAGTTCTAATAAATAACCTATAATATTAATGAAAATATTATACCTATTTTCGAATGCAATCTTCGAAATTTTGAAATGCCAATTTTTCAAATGTCTATTTAATCACTCTGGATTCTAAAAATAGCAAAACTTGACAAGAAATCCTTAATTGTCCGGAGGTGCACTTACTTCTGGAGGTGATTCTGCGTGACTGTACAAGAAACAAAGATAAATACCCTTTTCCGCAATTAGGTATATACCTAAGCCCAATTTAAAAAAAATACCTAAAAATCTTTTTTAAATGTTTGAATTTCGAGAAAAGTTATTTTTTTAATTTTATTTATACAATCATGGGATCTCTCTTCGCTTAAGTGATGAGAGAACCCTTGAAATTCCGACCCGCCACTAAGTGCAAGCGTCCCATATTTGGAACGAGCTGCTCTCTAATATTCATTTAAGTGGTGCTCACTCAAAATCAATCTTAAGAAAAATTAAAGAGGCACTAACTGTTCCCCCCAAATTGATTATTTATTTTATTTAAAATCTAATGTGACTGGAGAAAAACACCTTTTTAAAATTGATATGAAGGTTTCTTTTACAGTAAATCATTTGCTGAAGTTTGCTGGACCACTTTTATGACGTAATACATAGTATTAAGGATACAGGTGAAACTACAAGGGTACTTTAAACACAACAGTACATCATATTTATAATTTAAAATAAGATAAAATGATAAATAAATACGGACAAGCTTCAAATTCCATATTAAAACACATGAGGGTACCCGGGTACCCTTTCAGTCATCAGAAGGTGTAAATTATACTTAAGCGTTTTCCGCAAACATACCACCCTCCACAACAACAGTTATGTTTAATTGTTCATTTTCACTATTGTGGAGAAGTCAGGAAGTTTCAGCCGGTTAGACTTACTGGACCATTAAAAAAAATATATGTCGTAAACCGAAAAGGGTACCCGGGTACCCTTTCAGTCACATAAAGGTTAATAAAACATTCACACTGCAGAAAAAATGTCACTCAATTTTATTTCCACTGTAAACCTTTGTCAGTTGGAAGAAATTGCCACTAGGCAAAAATCCTACTTTTATACAACGATGAATATTTATTATGCATAGTACTGAATAACATTCGATTACTGTTAATAGCAGCATTCAATCACACTTACGTGAAGATAAAATTTCCGAGTTTAACTGCCCCATACTTGGCTTTGAAGTTGGATTCAATCCACACCTCGAAATGTCAAGTACGCCGTGTTGTTTGTACTCGCACCCATGCCGTAATATAAACGTGACATGTTTATTGAGCCTGGACATAGAATAAGCGGTTTAGTCGGACAGGTTTTGGTCACCTTGTACCTGGACGGGTAATTTTTATTTATTTTATGTAAATAAACTCAGCTGCAGTATATTATTATATTCCTATTACTATTATACGTATATTTGTATGATGCTGGGTCGTAGAAGAAAAAATTACATCATAATGAGCTTATATTATTTATAAATAAGGTCAAGAATTTCCAGTACAACTGAGCGACAATAATGTATTTTTGTAAGACTGGAAATATTTTGTTGTTTTTAATTTTGCTTGTTATTTAGATCTAGTCACCAAACATGGCTAAAGCCATTCCAAGCAACGTTTTAGTTTTAAATGGTGGTATTTCACCAGGACGAAACTTACAATATCTATCACTCTAAATGGCACGATAAAGTGAATCAAATACTTAATTGCGTCATGTCAAGATTCATAATAACAGAAGAGTATGTATGAGACAATGTATAAATGTGAATAAAGCAAGGAGTGTGCAGCCTGATAGAGTTGTTAGACAATCCATCCTCTCTTACTACCTACTGCCAAGAAACAACGTGATAACTTTTTATAAGTATTTTTTTTTTTATAATCGTTCGCCGTTGCGAGCAACTCACAACTGTTGTGCCTTCATGTACATTACACATACATACATGAATGCAATTCTAATTTAAAGCCTCTAAAACAAAGCCTTTTATCTTCCAGTCTGCCATAATACGGAACAACGAGACTGTAAAGCTCTCCGTCTATAGAAAATTTAAAAGCTCGTTTTTTGCTCCTGTCTGCGAAGTATAAAGCAACATTATTGCGTCTGAAATGCTGAGCTTTTGGTTTGAAGAATTTTCTTCCGCCGTGCACTTTGTATGGAGGTAGAAGTAGGCACATCTCTTGTCACGGTTCATGAGAACGAAGCACAATGCAACGTCGAGTCTCGAAATATTTAAACGATTTAAATGAAATTTCGCTAAAACATTTTTATTCAATATAATTACTGAAAATATTTTAAGAAAATTTGTTATTTTGTAATGAATCTCTATACCAAAGTATGTTATCAATATTTTCGCTTAATTGACATGGGCGAAAAAGAATGAATCAAAAGATTTAAGTAAGTCTTGTGACAAAAAAACTAAAACTTATCACAACACGACGCAAAACTGTCTTAAAATATATTTTAAAGTACATCGTATGCTAATAGGTATACATATGGGTTCCCACCCGGGCGTCGTGGGTTCAATTCCTCTGCTAGCTAAGTTCTCCATTGCACAAGTAACAGTTTCTGTTTATAATTACGGTAGGAGTTGTTCAAATATTGTCATGTAATAGTATACTAACCATTTACAAATATTTTCACGACTTTCATAAAAATTAAATATTTACGATAAAGTTACCAAAATAACAATGAATTACCGAATCAATCTGATCAATTGAATATTGAATCGGGTTTAATCGATTCACCACTAGATATAAATGAATTTGACTATTTGAAGCATGTATATGAGTGAGTACATAAACAGGAATAATGAAAGAACTTGAAAAATAATTCGTAGAAACAAAAAAATTATAAAACTTAATCTAAAACGAAATATGCTGCCATTTTATTTTAACGGCGGCGGGCTAAGTCTGAAATCTCTAATCTTTGCCAGGTTTATGGTAATTTCTAGTCACTCTGCCACAGTACACCTGGCAATCTGCAATCCACCTGCCAAGAGTTTGAAGTGGCAACTCTGAATGCCACGCATGAAATAGTACGCCGTCGGAGGCATAACCATGAATGTATTATCCATCTACTACACTCCCTGCTCGTGCATATTTTACACGTGCAGATGGAAGAAAGATATTATACTCTCAAAATATTGGTCTCATAAAAAACTCAAACTTTTCCTATGAAACTGGTTGCCAAGGACAAATATGAGTATTTAATGTTGTTTTCATTTTTCAACCAGGAAAAAACGCTTCAAATGCATATTTCAAATTTATAAATCAAATGCATATTTCCCATCTAGGTATATCTGATTTAAGAACTTAAAAATACACACATTTTGGTTTTCTAGTACAAAAAAAACTACAAATGATTTATCTGCTATTTTTATACAGGTAGTTAAAAAAATGCCAAAGGTTTCCAGTGAATAGAATTTTTAAGCAACAATCTATTAAATTATTTATGAAATGCAAACTGAAATTTTAGGTAAAACGTTCGAAAATGCCTGTGCGTGTTTTGAAACTGCACCATTTACTTGACATTTTTGCATGTTTTTCATAAAATTTAAAAGATTTTGAGTTTAAAAAATTATTCACTAGAAACCTTAGACATTTTCTTAACCACACAGAGAAAATTTACAGATAAATCATTTGTAGTATTGCTTGTAGTAGAATGCTACAAAATTAACTTTAGCGCCATTTTCGAGTGCTGAGGGTTGATTTCACTATGCTGCAGTACCATTTCAAAATGATTATTTTTTATGAGTAAAGCTAATGCTCTAAGAATATATTTTTTACGTTTTAAATTTTAACCTTTTGCCTTTCCCTTTCCTCCAAACATTTTTTAAATTGCTTGCCTAACTCAGTATCTCACAGACTGACTGCCCCCGATAGTGAGAAAGATTTTCCTGCGAAGGTGCTCGTTATCCTTTCAATAATTTCCATGAGCAGAAACGCATTATTTGATGGTGATAGAATCTCCGGATATCCTCATATATTTACGGAACTGCAGTCCTTATAAAGGATCAGGTCCAATATCCCCCATATACTACGTACCAAGTGCTCGTTTTGACGATATCACATAATGCGAATACGTGCATGCATTAGCCGCCATTCTTTTTGAGAGATTTTTCTTTCTTCCTCCCCCATTACATAAGGAAAGGAGGCCCCATCACATGGTAATGACTTTTGATCTTCAAAAACTAATATAAAATTCGTTCGAGTGCCCATCATCAGGGCAGATTTATAGTGTTGAAAAGGTTATTAAGGCTATGCCAGCCCACGTGAACTGTCATATACGCTTAAAACCGTAAGCTATGTTACTAAGTCATGTTACCTAAAAGTGTTAACGTACATATATAAATATGTAGTGTGAATATATTGGACAATAAGTAGCCTTATTACTCGTATCAGTTAATGCTTTGGCGTAATAATAAAAATGATAACCAGTCTGAAGATGCCCGTTACAGGATAAAACCAGTCAAAAATAGTAGAATAAAGTTTAAAAAAATTGTATTATTAAATCATTCAAATGTAATTCCATCACGAATTAACAGTTTCAAAATTAGAAATAATAAAAACATGTGAGACTTATTACAATTTTTTTATACCTATACACATGCAAAAATATATAAAAATTAACCAGTCGACCTAATTTCATTATTTTCAGCGCTGTTTGAGGATACATACATTGATGATAATACATCTACAAATAACATATTAAAGAACTTTCGTATTATTTCGTCGAATATCGCACAGAATGTATCTTATTTCACCCTCATAGAAATCTGTATGAAATTTCTATTCACTTTACTCGGAAGCTTCTTTAGCTACCCTTGTTTGTCTTCTATCCCCTACCTCTCTCCCCAATTCCTACTTCCTACCCCTAGCCTCTAGCCTCTCATTAGTTCTAATACATATTCCATTATTTGCAGGCGGCTCTCATTTTAAGCTCGTTGCTTGGTGGGGTAATTATTGAAGTGACAGTTATCACATTATTTATTTATTTGAATCAGCAGTCAATAATAAGAGTGAAATAAAGGCTGAGTATCGCTCTAGTTAGTAACGAACACAAATTAGAATTAAGTTGAATCTCAATTGCCAGCTTATTTACAACCATCCTCTCGTCCTTCTCAGTCATCTCCCCAACCTCCATCAGCCTCACAACATTCCCGGTATGGAAAATGTGGGTGTCATAGTTACACAGCTCCGAACAGGTGAAAATTTTGTGCAGTAACACATAAAATAATATTTTTTCACAAATATAGGGAGTTCCACTTGCTCCGGGCAAATAGTACTTGTGTGGCCATCACTAAAAAAGTTTGAATGGTTTAACCATCAATGACCAAGCTATGTGGATTATTCTAATTGACGTCTATTTTGGAAGTATTAGTAACTCGTTGCTTACAATCGATTTATTTTACCATCTAACGACCCGATCCAATAATTGGAATTTCATGCCGCCCCCGCCTTAAGGCCATGGATCATTTTATAGAAATTCTTAAACGCCATAGGAAGAATATTACTATACTCAACACAACATTCAACTAGTGGTTTAAGTAATAACCGTGTTTGGTAATTCTGTGTTCATCTGAAATTTAACGAGCACCGTAAGATTATTCATAATAAAAACCATTTGAATCTAACCTACAGTAAATAATCGAAGTAATACTAAATCACATCTGATTGAACGACAACTTTAAAAAATCTGAAAATATTATTAACTCTGTGTGTTCATTTTATAACGATCCCGATTATATCGATCTCAATCGATAGACCCATCATAAATACATGGTTTTTACCTTAGAGTATATAGAGTGGTATCTATCCAAGGCAGTGTAGTCAGTTTTTGATGATTTTTACCGGACTCGGCGGACCTGGGCGTAGCTAAGACTAAGGCTAGGGTATTTAAACACCCATTCATATCACATATCGACACAATGTGTTTGTTTATTCGCATAACCATTTTTTTCACAGTATTGTTATCAACAAAAATATAGCGTATAATCTAAAAAACCGTTTAGTTGTGTCCAGTTTAGTGGCATAATAAAAAATGTGGTCGGAGTCCCGTGGTGACCCAGGAGCCCAAGATCATCGCGGCAGTACATAGAAGCGGTGTATTATATTTGTTGTCTCTTTCTCTCTCATGGTGTACGATGTAAAAACCCGGAGAAAGTGATTTATCGCTAGTTTGTATAGGTAGGGTAAAAAAAATTAGCTCTCTCTCCATACATTGTTACTCCAAGGTTTTTACCGTATTCATGAATATTCGGTTTGTTCGGGCTTGAACGATTCATCAGTCGACTTCAATCGAACTCACCGATTCCAAAGTTTTTGTTCGCAGACTGCACTCAGGTTTCGCACATAGATTTTTATGTTCGCCTAGGGGGAGACATGTTTTTTCCATTCGTATTCGGGGAGAGGACAACGAATGTACTTTTTGGCTACCTCCGGAGAAGCAGACATCAAATCGATGTTTTCCTGTGGAAAGATAAAATTAATAGTTATTTAATTATTACCTTCATTTAATTAGTTGTTATTGTTATTAGCTTATTGCTGATGTGTAATTGATTAATATATGATAATTTGATTATTTAAAAATAACTAACTAACTAACCATCACGCCATTTCTTGGCGCACATTCCTTACTTCATTCACATTCATACATTGTCTCATACATACTCTTCTGTTATTCTGAATTTTCACATGGCTCAATTCTAGTATTTGATTCACTTGATCGTGCCATGTCTTCCTCGGGCGTCCCTGACTTCTTCTTCCATTCACTTTCGCGTCATATATTCTTTTCACACTCCTTTCTTCGTTCATTCGCTCTACATGCTCAAACCATCTAAGCGTGCTTTTCTTGATCCTATTCATTACGCTTACATTAGCCTTGCGTTCTTTTCGGATATCCACATTTTAACACGATCATACATGGTTTTACCACACATACGTCTTAGGGATATCATTTCCACAGCATTCAGTCTACTTTCATTTTTCATACTCACTGCCATACATCAGGGTTGGTATAAGCACTCCATTGTGGACTGCTAGCTTCGCTTCTTTGGACAATTTCTTATTTGCGCCAACAGCGTTTAGTCCTCCATTAATGGAGTTTCCTGCATTCACCCTTCCTTCAATATCCTTATCAGCCTTTCCGTAAACATACTTCCTAAATACCAGTGGCGGCTCGTGACTTTTTAGTGTGCTAGAGTGCCAAGATTGAAAAAAACGTCACGATTGATGTTTTTGTAGCCGAAAACCATTTTTTTTTGTAAGAAAATTTTCAAGATATTCCAGTTTTTTCATATTTTTTTCACGAAAACATAAAAATATTCATACAATATATATATTTTTAAATTAAAATGGTTGCTCTATTTTTCCATTTCGTGTTATGTATTTTTTTTTAATTAGACAAGAGTCCGTTAGTTTATAAATAAATAGCTACGAAAATATCTAGAGGTGGTAGAAGCGGTATATCACCCAATAATTAATTGCATATTTGGAAAATTGACAGCTCGTCAATAGTCTAAGAATAAATTTACAAATGCAAATGTAGTTGGAATAGCCTACAAATAAAACATTTCAGTAGTTTCATTTTCTATGAACTAGCATTACTACCCGGTTTCGCCCGAGCTTCAGCACTCTTTTTTCTGATTGAAAAATGTGGCGTCATGTCTTTTTTTACGCTTAATTTATTCATAATATTAGAGCTCACAGTTCGAGAGTTTTTGCTACTTCAGAAAACGTACTAGAAACAGTTATGTTGAAAGAGTTTCTAAAAATTGCACTATGTATTTTTTTTGAGTGTGCTTTTATTTATTTTTCTGCTGTTTTTCCTGTGTTTCTTTCTGTCTACGGTTCGACCAATTGCAATATTCTCATTTTATTATTATTACGTCTCTCTAAAACAACCGAAAAATCTGCAATAATTTGTTCTTCCTTATTTCTTTAATTTCAAATATTTACGAGTGGTAGCAACATTTTTTAACTTCCATTTTTCTTTAATTTCAGATATTTACCAGTGGTAGCAACATTTTCATCTCAGGATCAGGCTGAAATTTACAAGCCGAGCACAACATTTACTCCTAAGGTTAGACCTTTTATGACCACACAATTTATGTATGATTTTCGTGGAATTTAAAGAACTGATATATGTTTTTAATTACGTTGTTTGTTCTAATTATCAAGTTTTGACTGTAACTTCGTCCTTTTAATAGCAAAGCAAATTTATTACAATAAAAAAGACTTCATTTAAATAAAATTTTAAAAATCTTTACCATCAATGACGTTATATATATATAGACACGTTATAGCCTTAGAATATTAACACAAAATGTGGCAAGCAAAACACACACGTTACCAGTAAATTCATCATTCAAATATCGGTCATGTATGACAAAGATAGACATTCATAGAATATATGTGTATGAACGAAACAGATCCGAAATTCGGACCGTTCCATACTTGCTTGTAATGTTGAAACGACGCGTGACCGTTTAGTACTAAATCGGCTTAAACACCGATCACACCAACTAGCGTGATTATTGTTTGCCACTTTGAGAGCGCTACAACGTGTCTATAATATATGTAACGTCATTGTTTACCATCACATTACTCTCCCATCTTCTAAAAATGAAGTTTATTACTAGCTAAAATAATATTTACACAGCGTAAAATATTTTTTAGGCAGGAATTCAACAGGTATGTCTTTTCAATTACTGTCTCTGTCTGTCTTGGAAAATAATTAGGTACTTCTGACCTCGGGATTCCATTCGGAATGGAAAGCAAACAATGTATCGCGGGATTGCATCTCCCGTTGCATGTTGCACTTTTCGTAGGCTCCAGACTTCGGAGAGATGACAGGTGGAACAAAACACGCGCGCTATTTTATGTCAGAGTGGATATAAATAATTCTCCTTTTTTGTAATATTCAGAAAGAGGTAATCATTAGCTGCCTTTTCCTGACTTATCCGATTTGAAGAAAACATGTGGAAAGGGATCGACAAAAACAAACATAAAGTGTCGCTTAAGCCTTTTTGCTTTTCCAGCGACGACATGATAGAGACCAGAGACCGTTCAAATGTCAAACTTTCAAAATGGCGCTAATCGTTAATTTGATATTCGATCAAATCTAACGGAAATTCATACAGCTGAATCTTAGTTCTTTAACATGGGAAGGTATTATTTTACCCAGTTCTCAGATTTAAAAACTGCTCCCACTTGTCCGGAACTAGTGAGACTACGGCATCCTCGTTTAGGGTATGTTGTGAAGCTGAAGGGAGTAGGGAAGGGAAGGAGATGGAGAAGAGGAAGGTTGAGAAGTAACCGACTATTCAGATCTGGTCACCAAACACGGCCAAAGCCATGTCAAGCAACTTTTTTATCCTGAATGTTGGTCTTTTACCAGGGCAATACAAAGAGGATCTACCATTGTTTTTTTTATTAATTTAAAAATTATTTATTCTTGTTAAAATATTAAAAAATACATGGGTTTAGTCCATGTCTGTCTCACTAGGATATTCCTGTGTCGAGACAGACGTAGTGTACATAAATTATATAATACTAAATGTAAATATTAATAAAGATAAAATAAAAATAAATAAAAAGAAGAAAAGAAATGAAAGATGAAATCAAATGAAAATTAGAACAAAGTTATTACATGGAGGTTGCATTTTATAGATATTGTTTAGGTTGTGCACAATAATAAAAAAAATATTAAAAAGGAGAAAGAAATAAAATGGAAAAGAAGAGAATGATGAAATTAAATAAATATAAGAATAAAGTTATTATAAAGAGTCTTTGCTTGATGCTGTCAAGAGCTACTCAATAAGTACCTACCTACTGCTGTTTAAATTTTTCACAGAATTTTAAAGTAATTGCACAAAAATAAACATATACGTGTATTTAACACCGGAGGATGCAAGATGATAAAATGAGTGGGAAACCGGTAACAAGCGAGTTGCGTTTCCCTTCGTGACGACGACAGTTGCAAGGAACACTTGCCGATTTCATCACTCGCGTATTAAAGTATTAAACAGAAGCGGTGAGCAATTAAACCCCTGCAGCATTCGCTACTAAGTTTCCGTGGCGTTTTATTGACTTGACCCACTTCATCCTTGAGCATGGCGACCAGTTAATGGCCCGCGTCTCTCTGAACTAAGGATCTCGGTGAGATTTATGATAAAACAAATCCATAAAGTTGTTTAAATTGCATTGGATAAGTGCTGTTCAAAATACTTATATCCTGTGCAAATATTTTTCATACATATTATTATATTTTTATACATCGACTGTGTTTAGTTCAAAGGCGTTATTCCATTTTTTTTGCAAGCAAACTTAGGGCTAGTGGTTTGAACCACTGTCACACTTTAGACTGTCGCAAACTTAGAGTATACTAGAGGTACCCCAAGCCATTTGTTTTGGACTTGTTTTTGATGATTTTAACATGACTCGGCGCACCTGGGCGTGGCTAAGACTAAGGCTACGGTATTTATAAATCCATTCATATCACAAATAGACATAATGTTTTTGTGTATTCGTATAGCCACTTTTTCACAGTATTTTTATCAACAAAAATATAGCATCTAACCTAAAAAACCGTTTAGTTATGTCAAGTTTAGTGGCATAGTAAAAAATGTGGGCGGAGTCCCGCCGTTAACCAGCGAAGATAGCCAGCTTAAGATCATTGCGACAGTATATAGAAGCGGTCCAAGAAATTTGTTGTCTCTTTCTCTCTCATGGTGTACGATGTAAAAACTCGGAAAAAGTGATTTATTACAATTTCGGATGGGTTGGGTAAAAACAAATTAGCTATCCCTCCATATATTGTTACTTCAAGGTCGCAAATCAATGATTAGCGCCATTATGATTTTTTTACAAAACGTTTCTTGAAATGGCTTTAGCCGTGTTTGGTGACTAGATCTGAATAGTCAGGTACTTTCCTCTTCCCCTCCCCACTACTTTCAACCTCACAACATACCCCAATTGGGGATGCCATAATCCCACTGGCTCCTAACGGTTGGGAGCAGTTGGGACTCTGAGGTGTTATTAACCACAAAACAAAAACAAAAATATTATTGTTGGGCATGGAAAAAATTATTTTTATCATCTTCGCTACTACTCGAAGTTGCACCTATATTGAGAACAATAAATCATTATTTTGGCGAATAAATTTTGTTGCATGGTACTTGCCCACAAGCTGTTCCTAAAAAGGTATTGGGAAAATTGACAATATATTGGGGTCGATCGAGACGGCAGACGTCTCAAAGCTCCCCTGGTAATACTGCAGACTGCTTTACTGACACAAATCGGCTACATTTTATCCCCACATAAAATACAAGGGGGACCGTTTAGTTGAAATATACCACGTAATATTAGAATAGCAACTGTTGCGACAAATTGCGACGGAAAAAAATGATTCTTTTAACTGATTTTCAATTAGTCATCATCAGAGTTTATTTGGAGTACTCATAAGTGACAAATGAACTCCAATTATTGCCTTTGACAGGTGTAGCTTATGTTGTTATTATGAATGTATGGAAATTGCGTGAGTGTATGATGTGCTTAGCTGGTTTCGACGTTTCTTGGGTGTAAAATAATGTAAATCTGCATATTACCTTGGTTACTTCATGTATCCGAGATTAGTAAAATTGTTTTTATTGTTTTTTTTAAAATAAAGATAAACATTCCCGGGTTACGAATAACCTGACAATATTTGAAAAACTCCTACTGCCATCATAAGAAGCGGAAGATGTTGCTAGTGCAAAGATGGAAGACTTAGCCAACAGAGGAATTGAACGCACGACGCCCGGGTGGGAATCCGACGCGTTTGTCCACTCAGCTACTAGATTTTTTGTACCTTATTTAAGGTTTGACCACCTTGTGTTGTAAAGATCCTTAATATTTGAAAAAAAAATTAATGTAATGCTAGTTGTCACTCATGAAAAATCACGGGATGTAACTTGACTTGGATAACTTGATAAAAAAATATTAGTTACTTATTTCAAATATAGAATAATGTCTGCTAAAAATATTATAAATAGGTACTTTATTAGGTAGGTAGGGATTTGAAAATATAATTTTTTCAATTTGGTAATTTCAATCAACATCAGTTTTAAATTTGATAATTTCAATCAACATCATTTTTAAATTTGAAAAGTTCACACTCCTTTGTATGTACGTATTCAAAAATGAAATTATTTATATTTGATTTCCGCTGTCCTGAAAAATTGATATTTTAAACATATGCATGTAAGCTTGGCTATCACAAAGCTGGCTCTTGTCAAGTAATAGATTTGTGACAGGAAAATATATGACGTTAATTTTGATGAAAGGAAATATTAAAAAAAAAACGTTCTTGGAAGATATTCAATGCTTGGTCAAAGTAGGAAATTATTATTTATTTCATACTTGATGTGCCAGTTGAGTTTAGGCTTGCTATACATTGCCTAAGCTTTCTTTAGAATACCTGATTATCACACATTAATCACTCTGTCTGACAACTTCTCTGAGCATTAGTAAGTGTGCTACTCGCTCACTATGCATAATGCTCAATTAATCACTTGGATTATATATTATAACATAATGTAAAATGCAGATGTTTAGTTATCATTTAATAAATGCACTCATTTAGTTTCAAATAAATTAATTGCATTATAATCAGATGGATTGTGGACATATGGATCTATTTTTTTCCTGTATGTCTAATGATAATCGTGTGCGTAATTAAGGTTGACTTCCTAATTTTCCGACATATGAAACTCCACAGAATCATCTATCCATCAAGAGAAGTTGACAGGGCACTTTTAGGGCTGGGCGTTGGGCATACAACGAGCATACGTTCATATATTACACCGGACATATAGCATAATTCTCCACTTAGCAGGGAAGGTACTTTACAAGTCCACGTCAATGCTGTATTATAAATATTTCAATGGCGTCACTGGAAGACTAAACAATGGAGGTCAATATCCAACGTAAAGGGGACAATTTATTTGGGGATATTTTTATCAGGATCCTTCTACTAGGATGCCTCTCGGACATTAAATAATAAGACCACCCAATGATTTCATCTTTAAATATTATTTTATAAGTATTACCTTTTTAAATCTGGTTAAGCACAAGAACCTTTTTATGTGGTTCATATATTATCCTTAATTCAAAAGGGTATCCACAAAATTCTGTTGCATTAAAATAGACTGATCGCGGTGCAGTTGGCTGCAGATTTGGAGGCAAAGGTTCGATATCTGTTAAAGTTACAAATTGTATTGGCAGTTATTTTCTGTGCAGTATATACATGTATATATATATATATATTTGATCTGAGCAATGTAAAATTTTGCCCGAAAATATTTATTTTGCATTCAAATTTGTACAGATCTATTAACCTAGTTTTGCAGTGGGGGCGACGATACTGTACATATATATTGTGGATTAAAAAAATATATGGGTGTAAAAAAAATAATAAAGAAAGCAAACTTTACACAAATCACATAAAAAAATGTACAATAATACGAAATAGAGAAAACTTTACATAAATCACATCAGAAAATGTATGATAGTATGAAATAGAGAAAACTTTACATAAATCACATCAGAAAATGTACGATAGTATGAAATAGAGAAAACTTTACATAAATCACAGAAAATGTAAGATAGTATGAAATAGAGAAAACTTTACATAAATCACATCAGAAAATGTACGATAGTATGAAATAGAGAAAACTTTACATAAATCACATCAGAAAATGTACGATAGTATGAAATAGAGAAAACTTTACATAAATCACAGAAAATGTACGATAGTATGAAATAGAGAAAACTTTACATAAATCACAGAAAATGTACGATAGTATGAAATAGAGAAAACTTTACATAAATCACAGAAAATGTACGATAGTATGAAATAGAGAAAACTTTACATAAATCACAGAAAATGTACGATAGTATGAAATAGAGCAAACTTTACATAAATCACATCAGAAAATGTACGAAAGTATGAAATAGAGAAAACTTTACATAAATCACATCAGAAAATGTACGATAGTATGAAATAGAGAAAACTTTACATAAATCACAGAAATGTACGATAGTATGAAATAGAGCAAATTTTACACAAATCACATCAGAAATCGTACGATAGTATGAAATAGAGCAAACTTTACACAAATCCTATCATTCAGTTTTCCACGAAATATCATTATTTATTAATCAAATTGCCTATTCATCAAGTATGCCCTTTTAGTTCACCTTTTAAAAAAGACCAGTTTTCAGAGTCTGTAAAGTATCGCGGTTGCATTATGTATTATGATGTAAGGCTACGAATAAGTCGATCGATCGGGCACCGGGGGCGTCCCATTGAGTCATTGGTCCACTTTAAAATTAGATGCTGTTTACCCCGACGCGAAATGCTCTGGGGGACATTGCTTTATTTGTCTATGGACACTGATCTATGGTTTCTATCTTGTTTGTGGCGTACTGCGCTCATGAAGCCCGCGATGCGTGAAAATAAACGAAGCGTAATAAATATGAGGCAATGACATTCAAAGCTTCAAATGTATCTCCATTTTTTTAAGGTACGAGTATAAAGTTTTTGTAAATTATTATCTCAAGGGCCCTCCTTCCTTACTGGTGTCGAAATTCATGATTTAATCGAAGATTTAAGCTATAAATCGCCAAGAATTCTGAAATACAACTCTGCCACTGTAATGTGTATATATATACATGTTGTGTGGCTAAAGGTAGCGGGGAGGGGAAGGAGATGAGGAAGGGGAAGGAGAAGGTTGGGAAGTACCTGGCTATTCAGATCTGATCACTATACACGGCTAAAGGCATTTCAAGTGAC
Source organism: Drusus annulatus (assembly GCA_022651775.1). NCBI lineage: Eukaryota > Metazoa > Arthropoda > Insecta > Trichoptera > Limnephilidae > Drusus > Drusus annulatus. Next base: position 659,235 of record JAGWCC010000416.1, read on the forward strand.
GTTTCAATTCTGAACGGTGGTCTTTCACCAGGGCGATACCAAGAGTATCTACCACTCTGGAACGTGCCGCAAATATACTATATTTTATTTTATATCAATTGAATGTGTTATGAAACATATTGATTAAAATAAAATTTTATTTGCGCACGCCGGGTTTCGATTCGTAGTCGAGCGTCTTACCACTCGACCATGCAGGCCGTCAAATTATCCATTTTTTTCTACTATTATTTGTAGGACTGTACTGTCGGTAGGTACAAACCATAGGAAGGTTCTGTAGAAAAGTACCTACCTACATTAGATAGCTACCGTAAGCAGGTACTCTAGGTAGGAACTTGTCTAGGTAGGTACTGACAGCCTGTCTGGGAGGGCTTCATTAGTAGCCCCGTGGTCAGTTGACCCGCGCCGTGCATCGAGCTGTGTACCTTCTAGAATGGTGAATGGTGAATGCCTACCACATTCTCGTCACACAGCTGATCATTTGATCAGATTAGAACTAACTATTCCCCTTCAATTCCAATGCAGGAGTGCATTTGCCTGCACGAACTTGTACATATTTGGGAAAAATATAACATCTCTGACGAATCATTCATATTTAATTATGTTGGTTGTTTTTGGGGTGCTGGACACTGCTATCCAAAACGTCGGCGCAAAAAGGACGAGGTAGCACAATACGGCCAAGCACTAAATGTGACAATCAAATGAGCTACATATCGCCCTTTTCTTTGTTTAAGCCGTGGTTCACTCCCCAAATTGCTTTTCACTCCCTGCAAGGCCTGATGGCGTGGTTGAGATTTGCATTAACACGATAATATTTAATCACTTGTTTATTATGTAAATATAAGTGTAAAGCATAAGGAAAAAAAACTGATTTCATGCTACAAACTTCATCAAGGTCAATGTGTTTATGCCAAAGCGGTACCAAAATTACCAAACTAACGTTTATTGTGCACATACTAGAAGTTCTAACACGATTGTTCTAAATTTTATTTTAACCTCACTTTTTCTAGTTTCATCGCTAATTTCCTTTATATATACGTACCTAGTGACGTCCTGCAGCCCGCAGGGTAAACATTGTCCTGATGATGGCCAACCTGCAATGGGAAATGATACCAGAAGAACAAGAATTCATGCTTGCGTTTCAATTTTTTAAATCGTGAAAACGTAATATTCCTTTCATACAAAAAGTAATTTAAAAAAAAATGTGTATTTTAAATAACTGAGTTTTCATAACTGGATTGTGAAAATAAATAAACAATTAATATCGATATTACTTTATTTTACAGATGGGAATAAAACAAACAATAAACATTTGTAATTATATTTTCGTAGAAAGTAACCACTTTGTGGTTTGACATATTTACTGAAAATTAAATAATAACAGATTTTATTTTATTTTTAATGACCGACCGGTTCAGCTTAGCCTAAGCAACACCAGGTACAAAATTAAACTGAACTTTAGTTTAATTTTGTACCCTGATGACGCTTAGGCTAAGCAAAACCGGTCGGTCATAAAAAAATCAAATAAAATCTGTGGTCCTATGCAATGTTATTATTTCATTATCATTATACATTTGTAATTATTTTACAGTTTTAAGGTAGTATAGTAACAAAACATGATGATCCACGAGTTTTCTTGTGCTTTATGCGTTTAAAAATAATATAAACACTTTCTAACAAATTGAGTGCAGTAATTTATCACGTGTTTTATGAACTCACAAAGTTTCATCTAAAATAGCTTCGGGCGGCTCTAAAAGGCGATAAATACATACTTTTTCCATCGCGTCGACAGCAGAGTGCGTTCGGAGAGTAGAGCGTGGAGACCATGTAGAGACAGACTGGATTGATGGTGTAATTATGGTGGATGCATGGTAATAGGGAATCCTGTGTTTATTTCTGTCTAACGCCGGCGTTTATTAGGGAAACATGATTGTTAGAGATGGTTGATATAAAAAAAAATAAGTGTCACTGCGGTTCCTGGTGCCAGAAAAGTTCCACGGTGAAGATTTTTGTACTAAGAAGTCATGTTTATATTATTAAGAAAGGATTCCTGTAATATATTTTTATTTCATGGGGGGGGAGGTTACTAGCAAAATACTGAGAACGAAAAGATCCCGAACCGGTCGCCGAAAAATTACGTTATTTCATGGAGTGGGGGGGGGGGGGGTGGGAGCGATATTCTGGGAACGAAAAGCACTAGAACTGTGAAACCGGTTTATCGTTTCTCGCCCAATACTGGTTTGCGGGGAATTTCTCGAAAAAAAATGGCAACCGCACCTTTCCGACGAAAAGCATGAAATTCGGACGAAAAGCATGGATATTCGCCATTCATATTTGCGAAAAATAGGAACCGGTTCCAAAAATAAACGGTTCTTTGAAGAAATAATATCGACGATTCCAGTAACCGGCTTGGAAACGGTTATTTTTAACCGGGACATGCATATCGACCATCTCTAATGATTGTTGCATGTCCCCGATAGGAGACAGACGCCCGAAACATTATAGTCGGGTTATGTGGAGCATACGAGATTAGCCGTTGCAGTAAAAATAAAGCCGTATCAAAAGTGCTCATTGTGCACTGTGCAGTGTGCATAACGGGCTATCGTGTGACCAGTCGGTGTACAGATTCATAGAAAAATACTTATTTTATTAGTTTAGTATTATTTATTTTATATTAGTTACTTGTGCATCAAAGTTTACAAAGTTTCAAATTATTTCATATTATTTTTGACGTAATAATAATAATATAAAACTCCTTGTTATTACTAATGTATTTTAAATAGTTCTTACGGGCTATTTTAAATTTATTGTTTGGCATAATTTGGATGGTTTCCGGCAGCACATTATAACAATTCATCCCTTTATAAAGTAAGCTATTTTGTGTATCGGTTTTATTATTTGTTGGTAGTCTGATTTTTTTGCATGCCCTTGTATTATATTTGTGAATATCCACATTGTAGATAATTTCGTCAGAAAAATATTTGAGTAACAAGTTGTTCTTCATTTTATGTATAAATATCAACGTGTTTAATGTTAGCATCTGTTTCACTGTTAGCCAATTTAGTTCCTCTGACATTTTAGTTACTTTTGAAACTATTAATATATTTTGCCTAAGTATAATTCTTATTAGTCATTGCTCTATTTTGGAGAATTTGAAACTTGTTTTGTTCTCTGTCGTTACAGAAGAAAATAATCGTTGAACATTAGTAAAATAATACAGTTACAATTAACCTTCGATAGTAAAGTTGAATGGACATACCAAATATCTGTACATAATGATGGAATTGACGCTGTTAACTAAAAATAGTCGCCCAATCTTGCTTTAAATGTATTTTATTTTAATGTAATCTTCAAGAAGGTACTTATAATATAATATTGATATTAAATTTTACTATATTTTTTCTTAAAATTTTCATAAAATATTTATTATTCATCTTATTGCTGATATTTTTTTAAATTAATTAAAATAGTACTTAGTTACTACCCACTTGTCAAAAAGTAAAAAATCTTTAAAATACAAACATATTAACGGAGACCTCACCGAGTGTCTTCTAATGTCTATGGCTAAAAGGTTTTATTTTTATACACGTGCTGTTGTAAGATTCATTCCTAGCGAAGGAAATTCCCCCTTGCGGAAATGAGACATTTTAAATCGTTTTCTCATGCGTATTAAAAGAAAGCGACAGCTTTTTATCTGTCTCTTTTCTGATTTCCCGCAGTATAATTATTTTGATACATTTTACCCGTCGTACTAAATGAAAAGTTTTAGTTTTAAGCCCATTCTCGTCAATTTTCTCGTCGACAACCTCTGTGACATAGGAAACTCACATTGTTGAGGATGCCGTAATCCCACTGCCTCGGAACGCTGGTACTTTTGTGTGGTATAATATTAAAATAAATCTCATTTTATTAATTTACCCCTGTTTCAAAACCAACATAATAATAATTTGTACGTTTTTACTTCGGAATGCAAACCAATTATTTTTGCGAGTTATTCGCCTTGCGGTTGATAAATGTACCTTTAAAATTGCAATAATAGTTTCTTTGTAAGTCGGGGGCGCGTTTTATGTACATAACTTTTTGTGTTTTGTGAAGGGAAACTACCAAAGAATGCCTAATGGCCGGAACTCTGCGGGCTTTACGCTTCCTGCACCTTCAGAATGTTATTATTTGATTCCAAATTACCATCATCATGTCTCTATCACTCTATCATCCCCGGTGCATCACCATCGGTCCCCTCTCCTCCCCACTCCTCCCCACTCCTCCCCACTCCTCCACACTCCTCCCCACTCCTCCACTCTCCGGTTCAAAATGCTTTGTAGGTTGTTGTATCAGTGTGAAATTATGTAACTTCTACGTTGTTGTATCAGTGTGAAATTATAATGTAGCTTCTACGTTGTTGTATCGGTGTGAAATTATAATGTAGCTTCTACGTTGTTGTATCAGTGAGAAATTTTAATGTAGCTTCTACGTTGTTGTATCAGTGTAAAATTATAATGTAGCTTCTACGTTGTTGTATCAGTGTGAAATCATAATGTAGCTTCTACGATGTTGTATCAGTGTGAGATTATAATGTAGCTTCTACGTTGTTGTATCAGTGTGAAATTATAATGTAGCTTCTACGTTGTTGTACTAGTGTGAGATTATAATGTAGCTTCTACGTTGTTGCATCAGTGTGAAATTATAATGTAGCTTCTACGTTGTTGTATCAGTGTGAAATTTTAATGTAGCTTCTACGTTGTTGTATCAGTATGAAATTATAATGGAGCTTCTACGTTGTTGTTCAGTGTGAAATTATAATGTAGCTTCTACGTTGTTGTATCAGTGAGAAATTTTAATGTAGCTTCTACGTTGTTGTATCAGTGTGAAATTTTAATGTAGCTTCTACGTTGTTGTATCAGTATGAAATTATAATGGAGCTTCTACGTTGTTGTTCAGTGTGAAATTATAATGTAGCTTCTACGTTGTTGTATCAGTGAGAAATTTTAATGTAGCTTCTACGTTGTTGTATCAGTGTGAAATTTTAATGTAGCTTCTACGTTGTTGTATCAGTGTGAAATTGTCCTCTGTAGCTTGTAGGCAGTACGTAGTTAGAAGTAGGATAAGTGAGCGGTGAGCATGTTATTACGAAGAGTGACTCCCTCGTATTGTGTCCGTACAAAGGTGGCGTGGAATCTGGTACAATCGATCTCAAATTAGGGGGAAATGTGAACGACCCCATAAAAAGCTACGTTTTATGAGGACAAATATTTTATCGATGTTTTAGAATTATATATCTAATATCCAGATAAGTAACTGCCTTATCACTAAATGTTGTTTCTGCGCCAACACATTGAAAAGGGCTTTAATCCCTTTGTTTTGAGATTGAAAAGTTTTTTTTTTCATTTTTAAACAAATTCGCAAAATATCGATCATGTAGTACAAAGGAATCATTGTAATACAGAAAGTGCAAAATCTTTGTTTTAGTTAAGTTTTACAGCTTTTTGTTCGTTTCAGTTTCACCCGCTTCAAGTTATTAAAAAATCCCTCACATAATCATAGTTATTAACGTTGTCATGAATTTATTATATATACACCATCAGAAACATACAAACCAAAAGCTCCTTTAAAAGCAATATCATTACTCACATTAAAAACCAACTTTAATTTAGTTCTTAATATGTAGATTCCATATCTTTAAATTTGTCAGTTACTTATATTATTTTTATTTTTATTATGTATGTACTATATTTTCGATATTAACATGTTACTATGTAGCTAAAAAATAATTTTTGCAAATTGCCATCCCAACACAGGCTTATGCCTAGTGAGATGGCCAATTTACCAACTAATAAAAAAATGTATGTTCAAGTAAAATAAATAAAAATAAATAACAAATAACAAATAAAGTAAAAATATTATAAAGGATGCATAAACTTATACAAAAAATAATTCTGAATTTTTTGTGGTGTTTTTTACACTGCAAAGATGTGAAACAAGCGAGTATTCATTTATGCAACCATTTTTTTAAACGATTTCCTCTCTTGTGGACCTTTTGTATTACATGATCGATATATCAAGAATAATTAGATATGAATTCTAAATAAACAGACAGTACACACGTTGTGAGCCAAGGTTCAAACAATATTGATAATCTAAAAATAAACTAAAACGCCGACCCTTACTACACAAAAAAGGTTCTTTATACAGACAGAGAAATCCAGGCATCGGAGAATAGAGTGAACCGGCTCGGGCTGTGGAGGGTCTCCCACTGACCCTTCCTCTACCCCTTCTCCCTTCCCCCGACATTCCTCCCCCGTCCCCCGCCCCCCGTCCTGCTCCCCGCGGCTTGATTGCTGGTGATAGTGAGTGGTCACGCATTCTGTGCAACCCCTGTTGCCCTGTGCCCCTTAATCGGAACAGCCATTTTGACCAATCCTTATATATTTATATTGCACTAAACCCATAATAGAATGTTATAATCATCATTACTTAAAATTTGGGTTGTGGACAGTTTGATCACGTGAAACATTGTTATTCTCTATGTTTTAGTTTCCAAATATGAATAGAGACGTTTCGTCGAGGCTGTTAATAACTAAAAACAAATTGTGTGGGCCCTTGGAATAACAAAATACGAAGAGAGAGCTAATTCTTTTTACCCAACCTATACACATTTGGGATAAATCACTTTCTCCGTGTTTTTACGTTGTACACCATGAGAAAGAAAGAGACAGCAAATTTTCCTAAATTATCACACCGCTTTAATGTAATGAAAGGATGTTCTTCGTGACCCGCGTCTCCGTTGACTTCGCCCACACGTTTTCATATGCGACATAAATGGACATAAGTCAACGGTCTTTTAGGTTACATGATATATTTTTGTTAATAACAATACTGCGAAAAAGGGGTTATACGAATAAACAAAAACATTATGTCGACATGTGCTATGAATAAATGTGTAAATACCCTAGCCCTAGTCCTAGCCACGTCCAGTTCTAGCCGAGTCCGGCAAAATTCATCAAAATTGACTACAGCAGCGCTCTCTCTTGTACATTATTGCTCTGAGTGTGGGCCAAATACCTTAATAATCGCAAAAGCTACAATCTTGTTAAAAAAAATATATATATATGTATCTAGAAATGATATAAATAGTTCATCTGTGCGTGGCTCCTCCACGGTTTTGACAATGCATTCGGAAGGCGGAATAGCTGTCAATCGGAAAACTAATTATATAGAAGAACTTTTTTGTAAAACAAATCTTATGTTAAATTTAAATAATAGGTAATTATTATAAAAATAAAAACCCTACAAATGTAAATAGAGTTTACAAAATAAACTTTAAAACAACAAATAAATTGAATTATCCCGCACCCGTATAATTTTCCGTCACAGCCCTAAAATCTTAGATGAATTAAATAATGTAGATACGTTACTGAGACAACGCGCCTGGTTGCACTAAACCAAGTCAACGAAACATACCTTCGAAACACGCTTCATATAGGTATCTCTTCCGCGCACACATATTCTTTGAATGGCTATCCTTTTCATACGCGGGTGAAACATTTAGTGGTGCAACATTAGTGGTGCTTCATTTTTAGTAAGATTTGTATAAATATGACGTGTCTTGTATTTTATGTCTATGCTAAAATGTTGTTACGTGCAGATTTTTAGTGCCCATCGAAAAAAATTTCGTAAATTTCAATTCCGTATTTGCACAATATCTTTATTAGAAAAAAGCTTTACATTCTTAATTAGAGATCTCCATGTATTTTTATATATATACATTAAGTTAAGGGTCAGCACTCAAAGATGACACTAATCGTTACTTTCTAGCATTCTAATACAAGCCTTTCTACAAATGATGCAACTGAAATTTTTCTATGGGTAGTTAAAAAAATGTCTGAGGTTTCCAGTGAATACAATTTTACAAGCGTAATCCTTTAATTTTTATGAAAAACATACTAAAATGTTAGTAAAAGATGCAGTTTTGATGAACATTTTTCTAACTACCCGTATAGAATTAACAGATGAATCATTTGTAGTATTGCTTGTACTAGAAAGCGAAAAAGTGTCTATTTGTGGGTGCTGACCCTTAAGGTATGTTGCTTGCAGCGTTGCTATGTCATTTTTATTCACACAACATTGCCTAGGCGTTTGCTATTAAAAAAGTCCGTAATTTTTCACAATTCGCGAAGAATTGTGAAGAATCGCGTGAATGAATTGAAATGTAAATATCAATAAATAAAAGATAATTCCAGCTATAGTTTTTGGTAGGCATTTCGATAATTTTAACCAAAGTTTTTAAGCATTTTTAAGCGCCCTTGAGGTGATATTTCACAAGCATTGCGCTTTAGTATTTTGCTCCTGAATAAAATCTCTTGCGATATCGACTTATTTCATGTCAGTGAGGAGAGATTCAGAAGTAAAATCCTATTGATTCTTGAAAGAGTTTCTCCTCATTGACCTGATCATCACTACTGCCTGGTTTTTTTTATTTTTTATTCTGGCGTATCTACATGGTACTTTAATTTGTATTTATTTTGTAAAAATTAAATCTTATTTCTTATATGCATTAAATTTAAAAGTTTGTCATGTATTAGGAATGTAATAATAATTAACTCAATATCAGACAGTTATATCTTAAAATAGTGTTAAAAATAACTCATTCTTCAAAATTTTTAATGTATATCACAAGGGCCAAACAACAAGAAAGACTTTTAGTACTTAAATACAATACAGCTTTTCCACAAAGACACCATATGTACATCGCGCCTCACACTTACAACAAACTCCCACCAAAGACTGTAGCCATCACCAATATGTATTCCTTTAATCAAAACATTACTAAATGGCTAATGAGTAAGGACCGCAAGGAAAAATTGAAGACCTCCTAAAATAGCACTTGAAATTCTTCACCATGACAAACTAGAATATTGTGTAACAAATATCATCATTTTAAAAAAATTATTCTACTTGTACTCACTGTCACTTACCTCAGAACAGGTTCTTATGACCTAGCGAGGTAGGTAATGTAAAAAAATAATGTAAGAAACAAAAAGTTAGTAAATAAATTAAAATAAAAAAGGTATAATTATAACTTGACTTGAGTTTATCCAAATGTTGATAATAAGATTGATAGCGATGAATGCTTTGATGTGAAACCACTTATTTTTCTACAATATTCCTCATTTCTGGAATAATAATAACAATGATTAACAGTTACTTTATACAGTACCTTTTTGTGAAAAAATCACCCTGCTTCTGACAAATCAACCTAACTTTTTATTTCCTTTTATAATTACCGGTGCTCCACCGCTCTACCAGCCGTCGCACACACGGAGAGGCACACCCCGTCTCCGCCCCCCGACGGGCTTAGCCCCCCGCCCAGCGCCCGACACGCAAGGTGCGTGCTGTTTACCTGTGAACTAGTTTAAAGTTACGCCGTTGAGTTATCGCTTTCATTTTAATCAAAACCTGGGCTTGTCTTCAAACTCGCAGCCGCTCAATAGCTACCGGATTCACTGGCCCAGCAACAACACGACTAAACACATGTTTATAGGCCGATATGGCGTGGACGGCCAGAACTAAGGTAAATTTTCCCTTAGGTGAAATTTATTAAACTTTTTAAAATATCGGAATTATTTTTTTTAACATATAATCAATTTCATGTGCCCATACGGGGCCTAGGAGTCAAAACGTCTTACGTAAATTGGCGATCACACTTCAAGGGATTTTATGTTTGATGGGCATATCGCTGATAGCTTCATTCTTCAGAGCAATAATATACCAGGAGGGATAGCTAGTGTAGTCAGGATTCTTGATTATTTCCTGACTCGGGCGTGGCTAGGGTTTTCATAGAAACGCCTTTTTACATCCATTGATAGTACATGTCGACATAATGTTTTGTTTATTTGTATTACCGCTTTATTCACAGTATTGTTATAAACAAAAATGTAGGATATAACCTGAAAAACCGTTGAGTTATGTCGCGCAACAAATAAGCGGAGTCGCAGAGACGCGCGAGACGAAAAACATGCTTACATACCTAAAAGTGGTGCGATATTATTTGTCTTGTCTCTTTCTCTCTCACGGTTTACGACGTAAAAACCCGGTGAAAGTGATTTATCGCAAATTTGTATAGGTTGGGTAAAAATATTTAACTCTCTCAAGGCACCTGCCTACTGATTATGAATTAACACTCCCTTGAAGTAACAATATATGGAGGGAGAGCTAATTATTTTTACCCAACCTACACAAACTTGCGAAAAATCACTTTCTCCGGGCTTTTACGGCGTACACCATGAGAGAAAAAGAGACAACAAATTTCTTGGCCCGCTTCTATATACTGTCATATAATGATCTTAAGGTGCTGGTTCCTTGAAGTAACACTGGCGGGACTCCGCCCACATTTTTTATTATGCCACTAAACTTGACACAACTAAACGGTTTTTTAGGTTAAATGCTATATTTTTGTTGATAAAAATACTGTGAAAAAGTGGCTATACGAATACATAAAAACATTATGTCGATATGTGATATGAATGGATGTATAAATACCGTAGCCTTAGTCTTAGCCACGCCCAACTGCGCCGAGTCATGTTAAAATCATCAAAAACAAGTCCAAAACTGACTTCACTGCCTTGGATAGATACTACTCTATGTACTCTAAGAACACTCCCGTTCCGACGGGGGTTCTAATGTCACCTCGAACGAGAGTTTTTTTGAAATATCTTAGATAAAGGTTACTGATAAATAATGAACATACTTCTCTTCAAGGATTACCAAAAACAAATTACATAAGATTATGTCATGAAACCGCTTTAATGAGCAAGGGCAATGGGGCAACTACATCGCCCCCCTTCGGATCGTACGTTTAATTTTTACTTTCAGGTACGGAAAGGTAAGATTACATAGAGACGATTACAGCCGAAAATCATTTTTAAGGATACCAATTAAAAAATACGCATTACTACTGATTATGGGGTCATATACGCATTACTACGGAAAGGGTCAATGGTAACAAAATTAATATAAATAAGTCAAATGTACCGACGTGGTCTAACCACAGTTGATACTGGCTTAGAAGACCGAAAAAGCTGTCTCACAACAAGCAATGCTATAAGCAAGATGGCAGTACTTTATAATTATATGTGCTTAAATTTGATTTCATATCAAATTGTTTGAAAAAAGGGTTCTTCAAACTAACCACAAAATCATAAAGAAATGAAAAAATAACTTTGTATAAGACCACGGATATTATCTTAATTTTTTGACCGAACGGTTTCGCTTAGCCTAAGCATCATCAGGGAACAAAATTTAACTGAACAAAATACAAAGTGTGCGGTTAAACATGCATGCAGAGGGAGAAAAAAATATATAAAAAAAAGTAACAGAACAGTGAGAAAACAATAGAATAACATTTAAATTATAACAAAGGAACAGAGATAAAGAGACAGATAATAATAATTGAAAGATACAAAACGTCAACTGAGAAGGTGATTAAAGAATAATGATAAATTTTATAAATTTACGGGAAATATCCCTAATATTGAACTACTGGACAAATTTACCTAATTATCAAGAATATTTCTATTAATTTTGATGGCTTTCTTTATTTCTTGTGCTTCTAAATTATTTAATTTGTTGCCATGACCATTTTTGTGAAGAATATGAGCACTGGTGCTTATATTATACAGTATGATCTTTATCAATAAGATGATTAGCGAATTCAGATAAATTGTAATTATGTAAACATAAAAATTATAATAATATATCGGGTCTTTTTTCATTTCTTTAAATATGAAAACCACAAAGTGATTGCTTTCTACGTAAATACAAAAATCATAAATTAATTACTGTAAATGTGTAATTATGTCAATAGGTTTCGTGAACACCTCACAAGAAGAACCTGTACCGAGGTGTTAAAGGGTCTATGTTAAAACGATTAGTGTGTTACAATGCGGTAGGTACGATCAACGGTTGATACGTCTTTATTGAGATAATTTCAGAATGTATGTAGGCATCGCATCATATCTCAACATCAAGCCAATCAAGCGACTCAACCAACATAAAAACCAGTCGATGGCTTATTAAGTTTCACATCTGAATCTATTATGAAACGGAGCAAGCATAACAGTTTGCTAATTGATCAGAAATAGAGATGAACATCATGTAGCACGTACGCAGCGTTCAGCGCACACCTACTGTCATCTCTCGAGATGGGAGAAGATCTAGATACAAGGTCTCTTGACCCGTGTGAACCTTAGCAAGTGTCGGGACTGTCGGGAGAGAATCCATTGTAGTGAGTGAGCGAGTGTTGGCGCGCGGCCATTGAATTCCTTTCACTAGATCTGTTTAGTAATCAGATCGTAGTGATCTAGATACAGATTTGGGTGTTGCTAACTGCCGCGGCGGTGGGATGTGGGATTCACTCTTACCACGATGTCTCTTTCATCGGTGTAATTTTTCTGTCGCATTATTGAGCAGGCCATTGTGCAAATGTGTTATAATAGTAACGTTTTCAAAGGTTCACGATTCTTTGAAAATCATATGTCATCGATGTCAGGTACACATCACTTCTCAATTCGTCAAGTGTATTTTCAAACTGAATAAATTCATAAAATGATCTCTTATCCATAATATTACCTAACTTTTAATATTAACTACATAAAAGAAGCACTGAAAGAAGTCCTTGAGGAAACCTAAAAATAATTTGAAGCATTTAAGAATTATCATATTATAGACGCCAACAAGGTTTCGCTTATACCCTTGGGGCATATATACAACCCTTTTCAGCAACTGTTGACTGCACATCGTTGACGTTCAGTAACTAGGTCTAAATAGCCGGAAACTACCCGGAGTTTACTTTGCTCTCTCATAATAATATTAGGACATTTTTTTTAAAAAGAAAGACAAACATTCCCGGGTTACGAATAACGTGACAATATTTGAACAACTCCTACTGCCATCATAAGAAGCGGAAGATGTTGCTTGTGCAATGATGGAGGACTTAACCAGCAGAGGAATTGAACGCACGACGCCTAGGTGGTAATCCGACGCGTTTGTCCACTCAGCTACCGACCGGTCAATAGTACATTCAATTTAGCCCTATGTAAAGCACAAGATTTGCAGGATTCAGCTTTGGTGTTAATTTTTCGATTTTTTTTTTCATAAATTATCCTGACAAATCAATATTTATTAAAATAGTATATATTTAAATAATATCAATAATCTAAAACACAAAAATAATAAAAAAAAACATTGTCTTTTTATTTTCTGGCTTTTTCTGTTTCATATTTTTTGTATTAGATTTTTGATAGTATTTAAATATTGCAAAAAACATAAATATCAATGCTTTAAAGTTATTTCCAATTTCAACGTAGTATGTGTTTTTAAATTATATATTTCAGAATGTAGGATAGGGCGTATAGCTGGCGCAACGAGAGTTGAAACAAACAATACATGCATAGCGTTGGGTTTATTGTGTATCGGTATACGCTCCAGTGGCGATGTATTTACGATGTGTCATAAAGAAAGGCCCTTTGTCTTGTTTACGCCTATTTATTGTCACTAGTGGAAAAGGGACAGCGAGTGTTTATGTTGATATTGTAAATGCGTGTTCTATTTATTCTGTTCGACACGCTGTACGTAAGCTATGCATCTGTGTGAGTATTGACCGGCACCAACTCTCGTAGTGAGACCTATACCTCCGTACATATCAAGTGTAATACAAAACAACTGCTCATTCAGTTTACATAGAAGGATTACAAAATACAGTCAACTGTTGCAGAAGAGAGAATTGCAAATTATGCAACTGAACTTGAGTCAAAACCGATCGCCACAATTCGCAGCCGCAGCGATACAGGAATACGAGAGATAAGATGAGATGGTGACATCACCAGCGAGAGATCGCTTGCCTCATGGGCCGTGGGCCGTGTGCTACGGGCTCTGTGACTAAACTCCTCACGCCGCGTGGGAGGCAGACGGTGTCGGCGGTCTGCAGCCAGTAGCACATGTACCAATACTCTACTCACCAGTCGCACTACTCACCCACTGCCTCGCTAACTCGTACAAGGTCACTGTATTAATTATTCTGGCTATTTATTGTCTGATAAATTATGTTTTGTCTTTGATACTGGCAGTTACTAACCGGCTTCGCGTGAATTTTAATTGAAGTTATGACTTGAAAAATACGGAACAAACTACATGGCGTCTTGTCTTATTTTTTAACAATCAAATATAGATATTTTAATGCTCCATAATTCAAGATGGAAATGGTGTTGTTGGCTGAAAATAGCTGCGATCACCTACAAACTTAAGCCTGAAAATCGGTGCAAATTTCATGACTCCGGAGCTCATCGTTCAAGTGTTTTTGCTGTCTACGTTAGAAAATATATATTTGCTTCACAATGTATTGATCCTACTCGTACGTGGTTTTTTTTCTGATATCTACATCGTATATTCTCTGTTTTCTGGATTGTGATTTATTGGAGAGTAAATCACAAAGCGTTACCCACTCGTATGTAACGTTTACAATATCCAGATCGAAACGTATGTATATCATTAATTTGTATTTACAACCAGGCCCGGCCCTAAGTCGACGGCGCCTGGCGCAGGTAAATTTTTCAAAAGATTGGTGCCAACTCGTATCAAGTATAAGACGAGAGTCGCGGGTATTTATTTTATTTGCGGTATATACAATGTAAGCACTGTTATTAGGTACTGTCAGCGCCTCGGCGGTTCGCCGCCTAATGGCTGATTCACACCAACGTCCGGTTCCGCTCAGTGCCGATATTGTTCCGCAAGAAAACTTATTGATATGGTATGAATATCAATCAAGGAGTATGTGCCAAGACAAATTTGTGTGGCAGTATATCCTTCTGCCCACCCTTGTGATATTTAACTACTTATTTGGTTAAATAATTATTTTGAAGTGTAAAAATACTTACAACGCAGATTTTTTTTTAAACCATTTTTTTATCACTAAATGATATATTTTTAATAATTAATAATTAATAAAAATATTATTTAGTGATAAAAAAATGGTTTTTGACAAACAAAAATCTGCGATGTTAGTATTTTTACAATTCGAAATAATTATTTAACTAACTAAGTAGTTAAATATCACAAGGGTGGGCAGATGGATATACTGCCACACAACTTTGTCTTGGCACATACTCCTTGATCGATATTCATACCATATCAATAAGCTCTCTTGCGGAACAATATCGGCACTGAGCGGAACCGGACGTTGGTGTGAATCAGCCTTAAAGCGGACTGCTCCAATTGCGCCTGCACAGGACCCACCCTGGTTACAACTTAATGATATACAGACCTTATTTCTGTACAAGTGTCCCCAGAGAATGGCGAACGTATACAAAGAAACATTTTTTTTAAAGTTTGTATTTTGTTATAGATATACTTACATACAAAGAAATCTGTGTGCGCAAGGAAGATCGGAATGAGTAAAAAAAAACATGTTTTGAGTTAAGTATGCAGAACTGTTCCTTAGATACATATCTAGAAAGGAAAAAATGATTCAGACTTAAGTATGCAGAATTGTTTCTTAGATACATATCTAGCAATGAAAAATGAGTCAGAGTTAAGTATGCAGAATTGTTCCTTAGATAAATATCTAGCAATAAAAAATGAGTCAGAGTTAAGTATGCAGAATTGTTCCTTAGATTCATATCTAGCAATGGAAAATGAGTCAGAGTTAAGTATGCAGAATTGTTCCTTAGATACATATCTAGCAAGGAAAAATGAGTCAGAGTTAAGTATGCAGAATTGTTCCTTAGATACATATCTAGCAAGGAAAAATTAGATGAACCAAAAAATTAAATAATGTGCTATTATTTTTAGAAAAACGACAATGTGACATATGACATAATTACATACAAAAAACAAATTTTGTTTTGGTTCTCCTGAAAACCTGCGTTTATTGACTAATTCCGTTCTTCCTTTCGCACACAGAAATTATGTAAAATATCCATTTTATTATTCCGAATTTCGAAACAGTTAATTCGTGGTGGAACTCCATTTTAATGATTTAGTATTACCATTTTTTTTTTTTACTTTATTCCACTATTTTTTATTAAGTCCTGACCGGTTTCATGGCGGGCATCTTCAGACTAGAAGATGGAAGTCACAAGGTGAAACCGGTCAAGTCTTGATAAAAAATAGTACAACAAACAATGACGTTACACATATATATAGACACGTTGTAGCGCTCTCTAAGTGACAAGAAATAATCACGCTAGTTGGTGTGATCGGTGTGTAAGCCGATTTAATACTAAACGGTCACGCGTCGCTTGAGGTCGTTTCAACATTACAAGCAAGTATGGAACGCGGTCTGAACTTCGGATCTGTTTCGTTCATACACATATATTCTATGAATGTCTATCTTTGTCATACATGACCGATATTTGAATGATGAATTTACTGGTAACGTGTGTATTTTGCTTGCCACATTTTGTGTTAATGTCTATGTATAAATATAAATTCATTGAGAACAAAGTTAAAAGAAATGATTATTAAATCATTAATCCATTTTACATTCCGCGTCATTTCGTACGATTTCTATCAAATATCTTAACCAATCAAAATTTCGAACATATTTATTTATGATTAAGTTATACTGCTATATTATTTATCCCTAACACGATACAATCGTCTCTCGCAATAAACTATCCATAATATATTTTTCCAGTAATAACAATAAATAAACTTTGGGGTGCACAAATTATCGTGGGTAGTTTTTTTACGACGGGGAATCATTTTTGATGATTTTATTAGCAGTTTCGAGTCGGGTTTATTTCCGGGCCATTCGAGAAACGAACGCGGTACTCATTGTATGCTGTATGGAAATTGGCTCGAAGAAATCACAGCGAGGAAGTAATTTTTTTTATTTGTTGCTTTTTACGACTTCGGGAGGGTGGGCCACCCTGACTCCTCCCAACCCCACGTGACTGCATGTCTTGTGACGTGACGGAAACATTTATCGCATTCTGTATAGATTGGCCCTGCCTGTACATAAAATGAGCTACATGTCCTAGGATAGACTCTTATTATTTTGTTTCTATGTGAATACCGAAGAAGGGTCCAAACTGCCCAGAGCCTGTGGAAATATGGCATCGCCGATCGGGGTATGTTGTGAAGCTGAAAGTAGGTAGGTAAAGGGAAGGAGATGAGAAAGGGGAAGGTTGAAAGTATCTGGCTATTCAGATCTGGTCACCAAACACCGTTTAAGCCATTTCAAGCAACGTTTCGATTCTGAATTGTTGTCTTTCACCAGGACGATACTTAGAGTATCTAGCACACTGAAACGTGCCGCAAATATACTATGTATTGTTTTATATGAATTAAATGTGTTATGACACATATTAATCAAATAAAGTGTATTTGCGCATGCCGGGTTTGAACCCGCCGCCTCTGGATTCGTAGTCGAGCGTCTTACCATTCGACCACGGAGGCTGTCCTGGTACCTGCCTATTCAGATCTAGTCACTAACACGACTAAAACCATGTCAAGCAACGTTTCGATTCTGAATGGTGGTCTTTTACCAGGGCGGTACTGAGAACGCAAATATAATATATATTATTTTATTTAAATAATATTTAAATAAAATAATATTATAAACATAAAAATAAAAATAATTTTACGCCCGTTTTATTTTAATTGCACGCCGGGCCTCGAACCCGCGATATCTGGAATAGTAGGTGAGAACCTTGACCGCTCGGCCACGGAGGTCGTTAAGATATCTGCATCTGCCAATTGAACATAACAAAATTTTAATTGATTGTTAATAATAATTTTTGCTCTTTAATTCAATTCTAACCTTCTTTTGGAACGTGATTGAGCCCAATTACATGTGATATCTTACAACCGAGCTTAGATGAATTAAATAATGTAGATACGTTACTGAGACAACGCGCGTGACTGCACTAAACTAAGCCAACGTGGCATACCTGAGATTTACTGCGTTTAGTCTCGCACAAACATTCGTTTGACAAATAAGCTGTCACCAGCTGCCACAAACGCATCGCTGTAAGCTTTTTTCTGATATAAAATGCCTTCTTGTGCTTTTGACAAGTGTAAAAATCATTCGGGAACAAAAAACAAATCTCATGGAGTTTCTTTTCATGCGAAGTACACACAAATCACTCATTATTTCAATTAATACAATTATTCACATACCAAATGGTATAAGTGAGATAGCGAATGCAGAAATGCAGTGTGTGGAAGACAACCTAGCGACACTACACGAGTACGTCGCATGCTACTTCGCTCGTAAGTTCGTTAGGGAAGAGAGGACTTGTAACGCGGGACGTTCATATAGCTATCTCATTCATACACACATATTCTGCTTGGTATGGCTATCCTTTTCATGCGTTAGGAGATATCAGAGCGTTCCAATTGTATCGTTCAATTTGTATGAATATGACGTGTCTTGTATTTTATGTCTATGCAACCGAGGGCGCATCTCTTGGGTTCTATTCCAATGCCCGTGTAAGGGTGGTCCACTTCACCCCCGGCCTTAGATTGCTATTTTTGGACACATTTGATGTTATTTCAAGGCACCATTTGGACACAATCCGTGTTATTCCAAGCCACAAGATAGGTTTATGATGAAAATATACGAGTTGTTCATTACGTCGCAAGATAACACTATCTTTGCAACTGTCCTTTTTCATCTTCTCTCTATTTCTCACCACTTCACCTCCTCCGCCAGTTTTCACCAGTTCTCTAGCCAATATAATAACAGTTTGGTATATTTCTCTACAATAATTCAACCTTCCCACACGCAAGTCTATTATTGAACTATCTTTCATTTCAACATTATTTGTTCTTCAACTGCATTTAAAAGTTCATTAGTTTGAAGACGTCTATTCAATTTACTAACGAGCTGTAGAAACGCAAGAAACTCAAAAATAAAAACAATTCAATAGCTACGTCCAGACACCGCGAGGCTAGCGCACGCAAGTTAATAAACACTTACACATTAATAGGAAGGCTCGAATTTATCACTATAGTCACAATTGATATCATGCAGTTTACTTTGCCCTTTTTACTGCTAAATTATTTATTTGGTAGTTGAGGATGTCTCACGTGCGTTGTGCGGACTGTCTGGACGAAGCTAAAGGCTTGGCCAAATAAAAAAATTTAAAAAAGAGTTTCTCACAAATAAAAGTAACTCTACTTTTGTGGTTTGTTTCAATAGAGTTTCTAAATCATTTTGTTCAATAGCAGTAACAAAAATGGGGAACAAACAATACGGCATCTTATCTTTTTTTTACAGTTAGATATTTCAAAGCTTCGTATTTCATGATGTTGCGATTTCAAAATATTTACGTTACCACAATATTAGACACAAAAATCTTGAAAATTTCATGACACCAGACCTCGCCACTCGAGAGTTTCTGCTGCTTCGTACAATATATTCATACATAATACAATAACATGCAAAGAAATCAGAGTTCCAAAAAATAATAAAACCAATACACAAAATAGCTTTCTTTATAAAGGGATGAAATGTTATAATGCGCTGCCGGAAACCATCCAAATTATGACAATCAATAAATTTAAAATAGCCTGTAAGACCTATTTGAAATACATTAGTAATATAAAGTAGTTTGTAAGTTACTATTATCAAGTCAAAAAGAATATGAATTATAATTATATCTTTAATGTACAAGTAACTAATATAAAATAAATAAAACAAAACACGATTTTTGTTTGTATTTAAGATTTCGCGCACCTATTAGAAGTAGGTTTTTGTGGAAAATTGAAATTGTCTATTATTGATAGATACCTGCTCAAAGCCATACAGCCCGAGCGCGAAATCAATCAGGAAATAAATATAGGTTTCGAAGCCCAAGAATAATATCGAAAAAGTTTTGCTGGAGCAAACCGCCAACACTCAAAATTATACCACGCGTGTATTTCCGAGTACTAAATAGAAAGAAAATCGATTTTCGTATCAAGCTTTTGGTAATAATAATAATTTTATTCGGCTTAGAAACTTGTGAGGAATGTCGGAAATCATTAATTCCTCTAATTTTATTTAAGTGCTTTATTTATAATCATTTTTATAGCCAATGCATTTCGCGACAACAACGTCTCAAGTGAGTGCACACCTTTATAAGGCTGCATACACGTTGACGTTTTTTGTAAAATGTGCAACTCGTCTGTTTGTTCTTTTTGTCCATTCATCAATTCCCGAGTTTCAGCACTTTTATTTTTAAATCTGTTTTCGGTTTGAAAAATATTCTGTTAGTTTTATTAGTTTAGGGTTAAAACGATATTTCAAAACTCCATAGCTCATGATGGAAATCATTTTTCTAACTGAAAACGAGTTTGAATTTCCGGAGAAACAAATGAAGAATTTTTAAGACTTCAGAATTTTCGCTCTGACTATTAAATTTGCCATTACAATTTGTTAAGTATCGTTTTTTTTATATAAGATAATTTAATTGAATTATTTAAACACTCTGTTGCCCGTGTCCACTCTAGTAACTTATTTCTATATAGGTGCGCAGGCCAGGCCCTGGCGCAGCTTAAATTTCGGGCACCTTTGTCAAAACCTAAATTTAAACACCACCATTTTTGAAAAACTTTTTTGATACGTCTAATAAAATAGCTTATTGTGTAATTGTAATAATAGGTATTTCCGCTATATTCCACGTGGACCCATGAGGATTAAATACAAAAGCATAACTTTTATACAAAATGTCATCACTGTTGACCACTCGTTTTTGGCAGGTTTCTCCTCTGAATATAACAAAATATAAACTCGCAGATCCAACAAATCAGGTGGTAAAAGTGCAAATGTTTTGTTCTGTAAATTTTGCAGGGTAATATTGTATTCGAGTATTGTTAAAAAAAACAGTCAAATTCCTGGCAGTTCGCCTCCTGGAGCGGCCTGCTCCAATTGCGCCTGCACAGGACCAGTCCTGAGTACGAGGTAATTAATTACAGGCAATAAATAACGGAATTACAACCCTCCAATCGTAGAGATATATACTTTACAATTTCAAGCGTTCCACTTTCGTTTACTCTGATAATTATAATTGTTTCTTCCACGCCCGTAAATCATGGACATCTTTAGGTCGCAGTGAAATATACGTATATGTATACATATAATATATTCCACGTATCGATTCCTCAATTACACCGATGATAAACGTGTTTATATTTTGAAACACACTTTACGTGACGGCGGTAATAATTCACATGTTAAATATTCTAGTTTTTGAAAGATCCCTTCGTAGTATTTAACAAGACCCTAAACCGGGGATGGCCAACCTATCTCTTTAAGTGCTTTAAATAAGTTTACTTCAAATAATATTATATTTTGTCGGCGTACCCCATACGCAACTGTCGCAAATATAATCAATGAGGTTTCACATTCGGTAAAGTCGGAATTTTTTTATCAATATAATTAGTTAGACCCGAAGTTTTACTGATTTCATCATACTAGCGACATCTTCAAAAACAGGTGGTTGTTTTTACACAGGTTTATTGTAAACATACTCGTAGCTCTTAAAAAGATTAGGTACTTTTTAAATATTTTACCAGGTGTTCTGCTGGTGTCCTCTCTTATTAAAGATTGGCTATCATCGAGGCAAACTTCACCCTACAGGCGGCAGCCCAGAACAGCCCAGCGGAACAGTGCCCTTGAAGTGATTTTTCACAAAAAACGGCGCTATGCAAATTGTCAAAACATCAACTGCACTCGTAGGTTTCGAAGTCATGAAATAAATCGTATTTCACTACTACGTGTTCCACCAATCTTTCTGGAATAATAATAATATTTGGATAATTTGTATAGCGCCGTTTTTGTGAAAAATCACCTTAAGGGCGCTGTACAAATCTTAATTTCTAGTAAATAATATTTTCTATTTTAATAAAGTAACAGAGAAAAAATACTCCAACATACTTACCTAGCTGGTCACTTCTGGCAGGACACAATCACTATATTATAATAACTTTAAAATTTAGCTGATTTTCTGGCTTAAGAATTTTTTTACTATTAAACACGCTGCAGGCGATTTTTCATTGTTAACACACTGTTTGAATTTTTCCCAATATCCGCGATTCTTAGGTCAATCTCTCCTGCTCTAAACTTTCGTACTAACTTCCTTTCCTTCTCCTTTTACCCTTCTAGACCTCCCCTATGGCCCAAAGTACAAACACCAGCTCCCACGAAGCTTCTTGCAGGGGTTGATGCTCCCAACGGAATCATTTATTTCCACTTAGACGCATTAGCATATTTCTCAAGTTACTCGTATTGCCGCAACGTTTTAGTAGAAGGGGTCATTTAGTACATCAGTTCCGCAAGTGCAGTAAAGTGGTCACACTTTGAGCCTAGTTTGCTACCATAAACGTAATTAGTTAAAATATCTTGTGGCTTCTAAATTTTCCCGGACAATAAGTTTGTTTTCAAAATTTTAAAATTTGTATTGCACAAATTTAATACAGATTATAATGTAATCACTGCAGGTAATACACAATTCATATTTTTCTCCTTTAGCCTTTATCTAACCTAATTGCAAAACAGTTTTAACATAATAAATATACTATGGTCAAATAGAAAACATGATTTCTAAATAGAAGCATTTCGCTAGCATTGTAAATAAAAACATATTAAATGAAAACATTGAACTATTTATTTTTACCCAACCGACACAAACTTGCGATAAATCACTTTCTCCGGGTTTTTACGTCGTACACCATGAGAGAGAAAGAGACAACAAATATAATACTCCGCTTCTATATACTGTCACGATGATCTTGGGCTCCTGGGTCACCGCGGGACTCCGCCCACATTTTTTACTATGCCACTAACCTTGACACAACTAAACGGTTTTTTAGGTTAGATGCTATATTTTTGTTGATATCAATACTGTGAAAATGTGGTTATACGAATAAACAAAAACATTATGTCGATATGTGCTATGAATGGATGGATAAATATCCTAGCCTTAGTCTTAGCCACGCCCAGGTCCGCCGAGTCAGGTAAAAATCATCAAAAACTGACTACACTGCCTTGGATTGATACCACTCTATATACTCTAAGGTTGGTACCATATAATATGTTGAAAAAAAAACAATAATGTTCGTAAGTAAGTAGCTACAGAAATAAATGCTTAAATAATCATCTTATCCTCATTCTTACATGATATTTGCATTAGCATATAAGTACCTATCTGCATTCATAACTACCCGTCTAATTGAACTTCCCCGCTTCCCAATTAATAATAGTTAAGTGTCATAACACGACGCGCGTAAAATGTCCATCGTAAAGTAAATGATTTTAATGTTGCCTAGAAACCATACGAATATATTTTGATATGAAGCAATAAAAAATATGGGTATCTGCATCTGCAAGAAGTATGTTCATCGTTATTATTTTTTCAGCATATCTGTGTATTGAACGGTTGCTTGTATCAGGTACCATTATATTTTATGATAATTTTATTGCATTCTCAATAATAATTGGGCGAGATAAGATCTATGTTAGCTATTCAGCAGGTGATAGGCACATGTAATGAAGATGGTAAACGACGAAAATATTGCAATCGTCTTGTCAAATTATCTGCTAGTGATTTTATAGCAAACTAGTTATTACCTACGAAGAGTCGTAACTTGACTTGCCAAAAAAATATTAGTTGCTATAATCCACTCATTTCAAATATAGAATAATGTCTGCTCAAATACATTATAGGTAGGTAGGAGTTTGAAAAGATTATTTTTTATTTGATAATTCGGTGATTTCAATCAACATCAGTTCTAAATTTGAAAAGTTCACACTTGTACGTACTTACCGCAGAAGAGTTCCGATTGCCCGGAGACAGTGGAAGGATGGCATCCCCAAATTAAAGAATGTTGTGAGGCCGAATAAGTTCTGGAGGTAAAGAAGTACCTCGCTATTCAGAACTCGCCATTGAACATAGTTGTAGTCATTTAAATCGATGTTTCGATTCTAAATAACAGTAAAGCGCCCTTGAGGTGATTTTTCACAAAAACGGCGCTATAAAAATCATCCAAATATTATTATTATTAAACCAGCAATGCGATATTAAGAGTTTCCTCAAATCTACAGCGGTAGATACTTTTATAGTAGTATCGCCCTGGTAAAAGACCACCATCCTAAACGAAACTTTGCTTGAAATGGCTTTAGCCGTGTTTAGTGAACATATCTGAAAAGCCAGGTATTTTACCACTTCCTTCTTTAAAACGTTCTTCCCCTCTAGTTTTTCTTCTAATTTTATCTAATTTTATAAACTAATAACTACACTACTTTCTCGCAGAGATATTCAGAGAGGGTATACCGCTACAAAGCTCTATTCATAGTATTCTATTATGACCTGACCCAACTCAAGTATTTGCTTTACGCAGTCGTGCCATATAATAATAATAATAATATTTGGATGATTTGTATAGCGCCGTTTTTGTGAAAAATCACCTCAAGGGCGTATATTCGTAAGACATCTCCAACATCTTCTTCCATCTAGCTATCAAAGTATTTTATATTCAAAACGTTCAGACTTAAATATGTCTGAAATAAATGTTATTCTTTATTTATGAAACATACAAAAAATAAGATGCGATAGAACCCTCCCCCTACCTTCCCTTTTCTAGGGGTTCAAGAAATAATGATCTCAAAATATTCCCATAAAACTTATCTAAAGCGGAAAAACAGAGATACCCGTATGTCGCACGTTTATTGTATTTATATTTTTCTATCTTACTCGGAGCAAAACTGTGATAACTACGAAGGGTCGGTACATTAATATCGAAGTCATTAAAAAATAGGTACAGATCTTTCCCTTTAATGGCTTGGGGACTTTAAAGAAACCTGCCAGGAACGTGTTCTTTATTCAATTTTGTAAAAGAGATTCAACCCCCGAGGCGTTTGGAAAGGAATAAGGGTGCTTTCTACGCTGGTGTTATACTTGCTTGTTGTGATGTTATAAGTAATATCATGTTATATTTTATTCATAGAAAGTTCCAAGCGTTCAGTGCATCATTTCAGATCATAATTTTATGAACTACTACTAGTTTTTTATTTTTTTTTATATGAATACCGCACAAGAGTCTCAACTGCTCCCAACCGTCTAGAGCCAGTGAGACTATGGCATCCCCAAATAGGGTATGTTGTGAGGCTGAAGTTAGTGGAGAGGGGAAGGAGATTGGGAAGAGGAAGGTTGGGATGTACCTGGCTATTCAGATCTGGTCACCAAACACGGCCTAAGCCATTTTAAGCAACTTTTCGATTCTGAATGGTGGTCTTTCACCAGGGCGATACTTACAGTATCTACCACTCTAGAACGTGCCGCAAATATAATTTCATTATCTTCATACGAATTAAATGTGTTATGACACATATTAATTAAATAAAAGTTATTGGCGCACGCCGGGTTTTAACCCGCGACCTTTGGATTCGTAGTCGAGCGTCTTACCACTCGACCATGGAGGCAAAAGATATATCATATAAGTACGCTTTTAATTTATTTGAGTTTTTGTTTTATTTTAAAGATCACAATATGAAACTTGACTTGCCAAGAAAAATATTAGTTGCTTTAATCCACTCATTTCGTATAAAGAATAATGTTTGCTGAAATACATTACAGGTAGGTACTTTATTAGGTAGGGATTTGAAAAGATTATTTTTTAAATTTGATATGTTCAATTAACATCAGTTCCAAATTGTAAAGTTCACATTCGAACGTACGTACTCGCAAAGGAAATTATTCGTAGTTAACTAGTTTTATTATCCGACTTTTTACGTTTTTTTTATTTTTGAAATATATGTAACAAAAAAATTGTCGCTGCAAAAGCAAAATGGCTTAAGCGAAACTGGTCAAAATGAGTTAAATATGCAATTTCGATTAGGTTTTATTTCTGCATCGAATACTCTGACTCTCGTTTGATTCCAAAGACTTTCATGACCCTTCAGCCATCTTAAATACATTTACCGTTTGGGAGAAGGCTTGACTCAAGCGACACAAGTTTGGGACTTTTTTCTAGCTTTTTGTCGCTTCAGGTAACTCAATGTGAGCATTCGGTTACCTAAGTATTAATTTGTTTAAATCCAACCAGGTACTGAAGACCAGTGATTTTTATTGTAAAAACAAAACTTTAAAGTGCTCTGGTGTAAACTTCTTGCAGCCCTTTTGCCTTTCCGGCGACAATATTGCGTCTTGTCTTATTTTTTGACGGATTAAAAATATTTCAAAGCTTCACAGTTCAAGTTGGAAACGACGTTACTAGCTGCAAATAGTTATGTTGACCTAGAAAATACAGACAGCAAAAACTGTACAAGTTTCATTACGTCGGAACTCCTGTTCGAGAGTTTTTTAAAGCTTTACGAGTATATATCACAAAAGCAGATTTTTTTCTTTAGCAAATTGAATAAAACATTAGCGATGTGTTTTTTTAGACAAGACGTAAGCCTTTGGATTTAATTTGCCCTCAATCTCGCTAAGGCGTGACTTAATTGCTTTTCATTATCTACCTGGATACTCCTCGTACAATGGATAGATGTTGTATTCCGTACACTATACAGCTTTCATATATGTATTGGATTCAGAATCTGTAGTAGTTGTATACATTCTCATCATCTGTGTGTTTAGCTGGCCTTGACGTGCTGAAACAAAAATAAAATATAAGATTATCATAGAAAATAGTGGACCTAGTCAATTAAATTCTGGAATAAGTCATGTAACAAAACAATCATAACTTATGGGCCTATCATTAAGCTTATTTTTTTATCTCCCACCTCTTCCTGTCAAATATAAATACATAAAATATTGAAATATATGTATTTATATAACGAAAATAACCACCATAATATGTAATATTTTTATGGGTTCTATCAGATGACCACTGCGGCGAATTTTAAATGACGTTTACCATCTCTTGCATATATGATTATTAAATTTCATGCATTATTGCGAAAGTTCTCAATCTACTGCTATACAAATAATGGTCTGAAACATTTTCCCAGTCCACGACATTATACTTAAAATAATTTCCTCTGTAAGTACGTAGGTACATACATTTGTACGAGTGGAAACTTTTCATATTGGAACAATCTTTTCAAATCCAGACAAGCTATTTAAAGTACGTACCTAAAATATATTTTTCAAAAACAATTGAGTGACATTTAACTGTCAGTTTTGTTTTGTTTTAGATCGCTGCGTCAGATTACATTGTAAGTCAAATTACATCTCTTGATTTTTTACAACTAATAACTAGAATGTTCCAATGACGTTACAAATATAACGTCATTAGTATGTACATAATTAATATGCAAAAAAACAATAGTTATCGAAAATTTCGTGTTTAATTCTAAATAATTTTTTAAGGTTAATTTTGTTATAGTTTAGTAGTTATTTAGATCAGACAGATGTTTTAAAAATATTTTGCTAATACTTTTGCAGGTTTTGTTGCAATCTTAGAGAATATAGAGTGGTATCTATCCAAGGCAGTGTATTCAGTTTTTGATGATTTTTACCGGACTCGGCGAACCTGTGCGAGGCTAAGACTAAGGCTAGGGTATTTATACATCCATTCATATCACATATCGACATAATGTTTTTGTTTATTCGTATAACCACTTTTTAACAGTATCGTTATCAACAAAAATATAGCATCTAACCTAAAAAACCGTTTAGTTGTGTCAAGTTTAGTGGCATAAAAAAAATGTGGGCGGAGTCCCGCGGTGACCCAGGAGCCCAAGATCATCGTGACAGTATATAGAAGCGGTGTATTATATTTGTTGTCTCTTTCTCTAATAATAATAATATTTGGATAATTTGTATAGCGCCGTTTTTGTGAAAAATCACCTCAAGGGTGCTGTACAAATCATAATTTCTACTTAATATTAATTCTTAGTTTATATAAATATATAGCAACATACTTACCTGGCAGGTCACTTCTGGCAGGACACAATCACCATATCATAATAACTTAAAATTTAGAATAAGTAAAAAAAAAAATTTAAAAAAAATTTATTTCTTTATTATTATTTTTTTCATTTTTAGGGCATGAGAGCAAATTTAAAATAAAGTATATCGGAGGTATTTTTGATTTTTCGTTGTGAAGAACAGATAATGGTGATAATCTTCTAATGAATTTAAGGAATGAGAGTCTGAAAAGTTTTCTTGGTTCTATTGGGCTTGTTACATCTTGATTATTATTAATATTATAAAATAAGATCTGTACAGCGCCCTTAGGGTGATTTTTCACAAAAACGGCGCTATACAAATCATCCAAATATTATTATTATATCTTAGATCTGTAACGCACAGCAGTGATAGGGAGTTAATAATTAACCTTGTTATTTGATTATGTCCCGTATAATAATAATAATTGGATAATTTGTATAGCGCCGTTTTTGTGAAAAATCACCTCAAGGGCGCTGTACAAATCTTAATTTCTACTTAATATTAATTCTTAGTTTATATAAATATACAGCATCATACTTACCTGGCAGGTCACTTCTGGCAGGACACATTCACCATATCATAATAACTTAAAATTTAGAATAACTTTAATTTTTATTTATTTTTTATTTTGTTTCTTTTTTTTATATTTCTTTATTGTTATTTTTCATTTTTATGGCATGAGGGCAAATTTAAAATAAAGTATATCGGAGGTATTTTTAATTGTTCGTAGTGAAGAACAGATAATGGTGATAATCTTCTAATGAATTTAAGGAATGAGAGTCTGAAAAGTTTTCTTGGTTATATTGGGCTTGTTACATCTTGATTATGGATATGATTTTCTGAAAAAATGAGTTTTGAGTTTGGCTCTGAACTCTGTCGAGTCTTTTATTACTCTCAGATCATGTGGTAGTCCATTCCAGGCTTTAGGACCTGAAACTCCGAAGGCGCGCTCTCCGAACTTAGTGTCTGGTGTGCGCTTTGGTTCTTTCAACCTTCCGATAGCCGATGACATTGCCGATCTAAGAGTTGACTGTCGCGAATTGGAATCTTCAGGAATACACAATTCCGATAAATAAGCCGGAGCCATTCCGTTAATTGATTTGAAAACCATCCAGCAAAGCTTAAACTGAATTCTTTCGGGACATTTAAGCCAGTGAAGATTTTTGAGGTGCTCTGAGATATGGGAATATTTTAATACGCCGGTCTTGCCGCGGCGTTGAAGACTAGTTGTAGTTTGTTAATTTGGTATGTAGGAAGACTAGCGCATATTCCGTTGCAGTAATATAAACGCGAAACGACGTACGAGTTTACAAGTAGTTTGGTTGCCTCTGTTGGCAGGTGTACGACGTAAAAACCCGAAGAAAGTGATTTATCGCAAATTTGTATAGGTTGGGTAAAAATAATTAGCTCTCTCTCCATACATTGTTACTCCGAGGTTTCAATGGTCCTGACACGACGACGCGACGCCAAGCATTCTCGGGAATTCAACAATAGTGAATAGTACCAAAACACGAAATATGTTGAATAATGAAATGATCGCGGAGCGTGTTTCGTCAATACTCTATAGTGTGGTGTGTCGAGTCTTTAATGCGATCCACATCCGTTCATTAAAACCCTACAGATGCTCGTAATAAAGCTGGTCACACATTAATAATAGCAAACTCCAAACAACAGACGTTCCCAAGTTCCGACTGTCGTCGTTTTCTAACGCTTCGCCCAATTTACTTTATTGTATCCGATCACGTCACCGGATACACAAAATGCCGCCACATGTTCTCTGCTGAATTTTTGCCCGGTTAGAAATTCTAGTAATAGTTACTTTGAGTTGAAACCGACACACGGTAAATTTTATATCCTATTCCGTTGAAGTCGTCCCCTAGCGAAGGGTGGCGCAAAACAATTGTAATATTTGTATGCATCACCCGGAATAGCGTATGCTTTCATACAATATAAGCAAGTCCTTAGGATACTCGGACATCAAAATTACCACAGCAAAAATCAAGATCTCTATTTCGTAGAAAAAAAGACTACACAAAGGAGCATATAGAATCATTCGATTTCTTGTGGCTAATCCTTGAAATATTAAAAAAACACATAAGTTAACACATAGTAAATAAAACAGTAGTAAATTGGACGTAGTTATGCAGAAAGAGTCCAACCCACAATTTGCCAAAATTGGGTTTAACATGTTTTACTATAGATAAATACGAGATTTCTATCTGCTGAAGACATGCAAGCTCCAAATGCATATACACGTAGATTATGCTGCAATAGATTTTTGGTAAATTATTTTTTTACTAACACACATTGTAGATATTTGACTTAAGTTGAAATTTAAAAACATTGAAAAGAAGAATTGGTTAAGAAATGCATTTTTTTACAATAACATTTATAGATTATAAATGACCTATTTATAATAATTCCCATAAACAAAAAAACACTGATATTCACTTTACAAATGCCGATAGCGTATATTAATGCTTTTGTATCGTCATATTTTCAAACGCCTTTTTCTCGGATTTTTTCGCTTTCTGCATAACTACGTCCAATCAAAAAACATGGTAACCATTAAGAGTAATGGCTTTAAACTTTCAAAAACTGGTGACCCATTCAAAGATTCATGTTATAATTACGTATAACAAAAAAATTATTTTTTTTATGTTTCAAGTGAAAATATTTTGGCTATATGCAAGGCAACGAAAAACACCATAATTTACCAGACATTACATTATATTTAAGAACAAAAATCAAGATCAAATGTAAAATGAATCCTTAAACCAAGGTGTTTCCTCTAGACATGAGCATGATCAGGGCTCTAATCGGGTCAAGTGGTCTGACACTACCAGCGCTTGATACGAGGCGGTCTATGGCATTGAACCACTGATTAAATGGGTATTAAAAGACACTTTTATTAAAGAAAACTACCAGGAGTCATAAAAATTGTGATATGATGTAATAAACAACCTTATAAAAATGTGTGAAGGTCGATGTTGGGAGAACTCGTGAAAATATTAAACCACCTCACAAGACCTTATATTCGCCACCGAGGCGATTCCAGGTATTTCCATCATGCGCTGCCCACTTCATTACAAGCTCAGAGCAAGAATATATATGGAGAGAGAGCTAAATATTTTTACCCAACCTATACAAATTTACGATAAATCACTTTCTCCGGGTTTTTACGTCGTAAACCGTGTGAGAGAAAGAGATAAGACAAGTTGTCACGTAATATCGCACAATTTTTCGGTATGTGAGCATGTTTTCCATCTCCGCCGACTCCGCCCACTACGTTTTATTATGCGACATAACCGAAAATAACTAAACGGTTTTTTAGGTTATATCCTATATTTTTGTTGATACCAATACTGTGATAAAGTGGTTTTACAAATAAACAAAACATAATGTCGACATCTGCTATGAATGGATGTATAAATACCCTAGCCCTAGCCACGCCCGAGTCGGGAAAAACCAACAATCCTGACTACACAAGCTATCGCTCCTGGTATATTATTGCTCGGTATGAGATTACAAGTCTTAGTCTATTCGGTATATGACCGGTCGGTAGCTGAGTGGACAAACGCGTCGGATTCCCACCCGGGCGTCGTGCGTTCAATTCCTCTGCTGGCTAAGTCCTCCATCGTTGCACAAGCAACATCTTCGGCTTCTTATGATGGCAGTAGGAGTTTTTCAAACATTGTCAGGTTATTCGTAACCCGGGAATGTTTGTCTTTATTTTTAGAAAAATAATAAAAAAAATTAAAAATTTCCACAATCTCTGCATGTCTTTTTTCCATCTTTGTCCGCGGCGACCAAATGGAATTGCTAAAAGAATTCTGTTTAACGGTCGTTCTGCTTGGCACAGAACATCTGCCATTTTAGATGGTTTCTTTATACAGAGCGGCAGGGGTTCGATGCCTTCTGGAAAAATTGAAACATTTTCTTATTTGATCCCATAGTGACCCTTGCCACTTCTCTCGAATATCTGACTTTAGCAACCTGGAACTTCCTTGGTTGGAGAAAAGAAAATGAGTTGACCATGAGTTCACCCACAAATTCAATGAGTTGGCGACCTAACAAAAATGCTGACTTCTGATGGATATGAATAAAAATAATAATAACTATGAACTTATATAGCCCAGTTTTGTGATATTTCACCTCAAGTGCGCTTCATACTAAATTAATTATGCTAGTAAGATTAACTAACAAGGAGAAAATAATACATAATATGTATATAAATTAAAACTATCTAAAATCATGAGAGAAAAGGTTCAGATATGGGTATAACAGTGCATGTGTACATCAACAGATTAAAAAAACAATTTAACAGAAGCTAAGGGTATAAAAAAATCAGATGAAACGTATGAATTCATATAAACATATTTGTCAAATCAAAGAAAAGGAAATTAGATTGAGGATAGTTAATATGTTGGTACTTAAAACCGTCAAGAAACGCCAAAACAAGATTCATTCCAGGGATACCAATATCAAAGCCAAAAAACTTACGAAGAATGACACCAGAAAGCACCGTCTCGTCAATTATCCAGCTTTTATGGCCATACCTAACGATGGGATAATACACTCAAATACTGTTCACAGTTTCGACACCCTACTAGCCGCAGCTACTCTACGGTCGATAGATAATAATGAAAATCAAAACCATATGAGGTGACGACGTGTCAATGAGTTACCATACAACCAACCTAAAATGTTGACTGTTTTACTTTTGAATATTAGAACTAATAAACGATCACAGAGAAATTAATTTTATAAAGATCTGTGCCAACAACCGTTTAATAGCTGATGTGTTCCACGACTCCGACCATAACACTAATAGGTTTTTTTAGCTCCCGAGGCTGTACATTGTATTATCCAATATACCAAGTTTCTGGTGGAACTGCCCGAAGCCCGTAGACTATTGGATCATAGACACATAGAAGAACGTATGTTCCCTTGAAGCGAAACGTGAGCCGTAAACACGTTAGCTCTTTCGTACAAATTTCCCATTATCCACTCTAATTCACGGTTACGGCCGGCTGTAAACCTGGCTATTAATCTCTTGGATATTAACGCGGAACATCTTGTTCTAGCCTAGATAAGAACTGATAATAAAAAATAATATATAAAACAAAAATAATTATGTTTTTAAGGAGGAACTAAAAGTAAGAAATAAAGTTCTTTTTCCTATTTGGTCTCTGATTATTCGGCTCGGATTTTATTTATTTAAGAATTTATTGATATTCTGAAACAGAAACAGTTTAGTGAATATATAGTAAATACCTCACAAGAGTCCCAACCGTCTAGAGCCAGTGAGACTATGGCATCCCCGATTGGGGTATGTTGTGAGACTGAAAGTAGCGAGAAGGAGAAGAGGAAGGTTGGAAAGTACCTGGCTATTCAGATCTGGTCACAAAACACGGTTAAAGCCATTTTTAAGCAACGTTTCGATTCTGAATGGCGGTCTTTCACCAGGGCGATACTTAGAGTATCTACCGCTCTGGAACGTGCCGCAAATATACTTTATATTCATTTTATATGAATTAAATGTGTTATGACACATTTAATTGAATAAAAGTTATTTGTGCACGCCGGGTTTAAATTCGCGACCTTTGGATTCGTAGTCGAGCGTCTTACCACTCGACCATGGAGGCCTACGAATAGGAGGTAATTATAACTTTCAATCATGACACAATCCGACGTACTCCATTGCAAAGCACTAGGATCAGACCAGAGGTCACGGATTACAAATACTGCTAAATACAAATAAAAATTACGTTGATTTTCACGCATAGAATGTCAATAGAGTTTTTAAAAGATGTAAAACAAATTTTATTTATCGCCTAAATGATATCCCAGTATTACTCATTACAAACTAGGTATCAAACGTGGTATTCTCCTTACCCTCCCCCATATTCTTCCGCATCTCAACAACATTCTTAAAATCACATTGACTCCGGACTGTTTTTCGATGTCAACATTAAAAACAAAAATCTTCCCTTGCATAATTTAAGCAGGATCTGTTGGTAAAAACATTTTTCAATTTACTCAAAATAAAACATTTCCACTGTCCTAGCCTTCATTGCTTTTTAAATTGATTTTTAACCAGCTCTCAGACACTCCACAAAGAAAATTAAAAAACAATTAAAAGCGGTATAACTTTTTATACGGTTTGCTGGCAACACCATAAGGCTCTTTCCGTTCCGCCACAGCCTAATTAGGGGGCTATTGTTTCCGGGAATTCTAATCCTGACTAATTTACATACAAACCCTCTCAGACACCGTCCTGGGCACAGACGGTTCCATTACCATAACACAGGCCTTGGGGCTAAATCACTCAAAATTACACAGATCGTGTAATAGGTATTCTGTACACGCTTAAATTTATGAGATACCTACATGAATATAACATATTACTCCATTATTTGATAATAATTCATACTGTTTAATATTCAATAAAACTAATATTTCAATGTATTCTCCTCCTCTCCAGTAAATTACACAATTTCCACAAAACAGTATTTGTACCTTCCGAACGTCGTGCACTTACAACTATACTAATCTGTATTTTAACTAACTAACTAACTAACCATCACGCCGTTTCTCCGCAGAGGTAGGCAGAGAGGACGGACCGCCATATAACTCTGTCTTGGCACACACTTCTTGCTTCATTCACATTCATACATCGTCTCATACATACTCTTCTGTTATTCTGACTCTTCACGTGACCCGATTCAAGTATTTGATTTATTTGATCGTGCCATGTCTTTCTCGAGCGTCCTCGATTTCTTTCCATTCTGTATTTTAATCATAATATTTATCGATTTAGTTAAAACCATTCAGCTCGCGTTACCACACCTGCAGGTATCTTTAAATAAAAGTAGGGAGGATTAACAGATTAAATCTGTTCTTCGCCAACTTCTAACATAATTATTATTTTCTTTCGTAAAACCTCACCACTCCCAAACGAGGTTCCCGAAAGCGGAAGCATTTTTTTTCAACCATTTTTTTCCCCACTGTTTTCCCGCCTAGACATCAATTTTCCCTCCAATAATTCATCTGTCAAACAACTGCATTGCTTTTTTAAATTAAAATGGAACACATTGAAACATAAAGAAAAACCTTTCAAGAAAGTACCAACCTACCCCAATTTTTTACAATATATTGGAAAATTACAGAGGGCATGTCACCCAATATACCCCATCTCATCTTCTTCCCCCTGTCTCATTGGGTCACGTACCCATCGCCTAGAGAATTACTTTGCCACTGGACCTCTTCCCTCGGGAATTGCACTCAGTGTTTTAAGCAAAAGTCCACTTTCTGACATTGTTAGTAATTGTCCAAGCCACCTCATTTGCGACATTTCTATGAAAAGTAGCTAGGGTCCGATGTTAAACATCTCGGATCGTCGAGCTTCTCATTCGATCCCATTTTGTAACTCCTGCCACTTCTCTCAAATATCTTATTTTAGCAACTTGGACCCTGGAACGTACGTAATTGATGTTTTATTATTATATTATACGTTTACGTACAGAATCACAAACTTACCTCATGAGATATATTTTATGTCCAAGGTAACCTGCAAAAATATAGTGGAACGCATTTTACGTGTAATGTAATTCGAATGTTGAAATTCCCTCAATAATTTCAGACCTGGCCAGCTACTTTTGCTTTTAATATCTCATTCAATTATTTAATGAAAGGGTGTTTCAGGGCCAAGCCTTTTCGAGGAAATTTAAAATCTCGCGTGATAAAATAATAACGCGCTTATTTCGTTAATTCTTTGTGGCGAGTTAAAAAGCAACCAGTAAACTAGATACATCCAGAAACACTCCCACTTTTATGATCATCATATAAATTACTCTGACGTGATATGGACTTTTTGATAACCTATACTATTTGTTGTGTGATGTTGTCTATTTAATTATTTCATTGAAGTTATACAAAACGTCTGATACCAATATTTTAGTATTAAATGAAATGTCTTACTAGTTTTTAATAACTTTGTATTTCGTGGCAGAAATGTGGGGTTGTTTTCTCAGTGGGATATCATAATATGTAATAATTAAGTCATGAAAAGCGGTGCTTGAATACATACCCTAATTTTGAAATAGCCTCAATAAATATTTCCCTGATAAACTCACATACCTATACCATTAGGGTCTTGGACTCAGAGCAAGAATATATATGGAGAGAGAGCTAAATATTTGAACCCAACCTACATAAATTTACGATAAATCACTTTCTCCGGGTTTTTACGTCGTAACCGGGAGAGAGAAAGAGACAAAATAAGTTGTCACATAATATCGCACAACTTTTCGGTATGTAAGCATGTTTTCCGTCTCCCGCGTCTCCGGCGACTTCGCCCACTACGTTTTGTTACGCGACATAAGAGGACATAGCTCAACGGTTTTTGAGGTTATATCCTATATTTTTGTTAATAACTATACTGTGAATAAGTGGTTATACAAATAAACAAAATATTATGTTCACGTGTGCTATGAATGGATGTATAAATATCCTAGCCCTAGCCACGCCCGAGTCAGGAAAAAAATCAACAATCCTGACTACACGAGCCATCCCTCTTGGTATATTATTAATCTGAGGTCTCGGATAATACTTCGTAAAATAGTGTAAAAAAATCTATTTAATGCAATTACCGTAAAATAAACGATATATTAAAATAATTGTAATCATCATCATTATCGACGCTACAATTTCTAAGAGTCAACCTCGGAAAATCCTAGCTTCCTCCAGGAAGCGCTTCCACTCCTGTTGGTTTCCTGTGCTCTCCCTAAGTTTCTTATGCCCAAGGATACGGTGTTCGCCTCCACACCGTTGTGAAAGACGAATGCAATCATTATGCAGAAAAGTAATAGTTAATATTGTGAATACCGCACAAGAGTCCCAACCGTATAGAGCCAATGAGACTATAGCATCCCAATTGGGCTATGTTGTGATGCTAAAGGTGGTGGGAAAGGGAAGGAGATGGTGAAGAGGAAGGTTGGGAAGTACCTGGCTATTCAGATCTGGTCCACATCCCCGAACAAAAGCGCGCCTTACCCAAGGAGCATCTGTATCAGCGAACATTACACTACGTTACAAGCGGTATACCTTCCAAAGTTCCGTAACCAATCAGCCAAGTACTCGTTAAATACAAGAATGCACTTGAATTGAATTTAACTCTTCCGAAATCCGGCTCACGTGTTATGTGGTCTTCAATGAGTTTGATTGTAAACAAATCGATGAAGAGCACCTCATTACAACACTAATCCACTTAGATTACCGCACGCTATAAGCAGCTAGAGGCATTACCATTACAGACGATCTAGCCATTACAGTAATGAAATAACATCAACACATCCGACCGCATAACAACACGTTGCCGCTTGAATCACACGCTTAGATGAACTGTTGGATATAATATATTATGTATGACGTGTTGAGGTTTGTTGATGTTTGTATTTCACTTCACTCTTTACTAATATAACCCTTATGCCGCCAGAATGTAAACACCGTACTGAGAGTCTCACGCCGAGATATTTTAGCGTTTTTTATTTTGTCTGTTTATTTATTATTCTTAGCACTTAGAGGGTATGATTTAATGCCAAAACAATTATACGTGTTTACGTTACACAACTAAAAACTCTAAATATCATATCTTGATGAAGTGATGCATTATTTAAACGAATCAGTTATCATTGAAATATAAACAAACTCCGGCGCGTCGCCATTGTCTATCTCACTAATACATACAAACTAACTACAGTCAATTCATTACTCACGTCAGTGATTTTAGGCCTCTGCATTACACTATTTATTTACAGTTTATTAACATATTAATAGTTTTTTTTGAATGGTAGACTTTAAAACACGGATGAATACACAATGCCACATTACATTTGGAACACATATATCGAGTCATTTGCCTGCAAACCGGCTTTAGTTTTGTATTTGAGCAAACATGGCAGGCTCTGTATGGCTTGGATATTTTGAATGTTGCAGGTATTGGCTCAGGCATATGGTTTGATATTTCTTTTGAAACAAGACGTAATGGTGTATCATGATGTGACGAATGAGGAGACGGGTCGGCTTGAGATTTCGTGTGATGTTTTGCAATCAACTGTCTTATCACACACAATTGATAATCGGGGAAGCTCTTACCTGATCTTTTTATACTGTTGTATACAATAAATGAATTTAATAAATATAGATCAATTATTTGAAAAAAAAGTTTTTTGTACCATTTGATGGATTTTCGCAAACAACTTACTCCAGTCAACATCATGTCGGCCTTATCCACCAAGCCCATGTACTTATTGTAATCTTGAACGCAATCAGGCTTGTATATTATTTGCCCAGTCCTAAAGTTAGTTTTTCCCGTTGGGGAAATAGTCTCACCGTGTAAAGAGCTGAGCATGTATATTTCCCTCTTGTCGTGCCATTTTAGAGCCATCAATGGCCCGCAGTTCTTGGCCACCATTTCCCCCTTCTTAAGCTTGTCAAATTTCGGCATGTACTTCCTATTTTTTCGCACCGTTCCACAAGCATTAGTTTTTTTTTCATGGAGGTATTTGAATAACGTAGGACTGGTATACCAGTTATCTACATAAAGTTTATGGCCCTTGCCCAGGTAATCTCTGAGCAGAGTTGTCACAACAGCTCCCGAAGCCCCTATGCATTGCTCGTCAGTAACATCTGTTCCATCACCGCAATAAACAATAAAATCTAAAATATAGCATAAGACAAACATTTTGATCCCAAATCGGTGACGTTTAGAGGGAATGAATTGCTTAAAATTTAATCGTCCTTTAAAACAACCATACTCTCGTCGATACAAAGATTTTCAAATGGAGTAAAAGATTCTTTGAAAATCTTGCGAGTTGGTTTCACTAGCAATTGTATTTTGTGTAATTTGTCACCAGGAATTTGTGTATCGGGGTCTGAAATATGTAACATGCTCAATATTAGTTGATATCGATTCCTGGGCATCGTTTTTCCAAAAATTGCGCTCGTAAGAAGAGGATCTGTCAACCAATGTTCTTCTATAGAATGATGCTTGTTTCTCGTCATCAACATTGTGATTGCAAAAAACAAATACATCTCACTTATTGAGGTGTCGACCCACTTACGAAGCCGTGATTGTTCAGTGATAACTTTTTTTTGTATTGTCGCGGCGTAATATTTGTTTGTCTGTGAAACAATTTCAGACATAATACTTAAATTTAAAAAATGCCCAAAAAAAATTAATTCCCAGTCGGAGTCAATATCGAGAAAATATTCTCTTATTTCTTCTTCACATAAGTTGCGTCGAGCCATGATAAGGGCGTATATAAAAAGTGTTGGGAAGAACGAAAAATGATCACATTATTTAGTTTTTAAGTGCAAAAAATCTAATAAAAGTCGGATATAATTATTTTTTTTGCATTGGAACGCGGATAAACAATGTTATTATTTCAATTAAACTAATACTAAGTTACGTTAATTCAAAGAATATATTCACCTTTGAAATATTAATAGTTATATAGCAAAAATGAGATAATAACGTTCGAACGAAGATTCGTTGCATATTCCGTACATACGCGAGCCGAAAGATACCACGTGACACACTAACACGGCTGGACGCGCGCGGGAATTTCAAACAACTGAGCGGGGAAATATTGTCCTCTTCACTTTAAGAAGATCTTTTATAACATAAACAAAATAATTTGACTTATCTTTTGAGAGATGTCGCTAGATAAAGGTTCAACATATTTTTGAAGCTTGAGTTTTGCGCCATCTGTATGGTGTGAGGGAAAATATCGTAAGATGAATTTGAAATCACATATGCTTGCGCGTGGCAGTCGTGGCTCGGAATTCCGAATCACGTATGCTTGCGCACGAGGAGGGATATAGCATTACTGGTTTTTGCTCATAAACTCCTGAACGGTGTGTTATTAATACCTGACATCCTGGCGGAAATTGGATTTTATGTCCCTGATAATTTCACGCGAGGCCGCCATATTTTCAAACGCCTTTTTCTCAGTTTCATCTTTTTGGGATTGGACGCTTTCTCCTTTAATTGACCTTTCTTCTTCTGGTGCCCACTCTTTTCGGTAGTTGGTTATCGTCAAAGCAATCTTCACCCTGCTGGCTACAGCCCAGAACAACTCAGCGGAACTGAACATGTACCAGTCACCTTGGTTTTTATTGTGTCTGGGGAACAGTGGAAATAACTTTTCAGTATTGATTTTAAAAATCAAAATAAACACAATTTGCAGCCACAACAAAGTTATTCAAACAGAAGAAACTAGTTTCACCGCCGAGCATTCAAATTCAATCAACTGAATTGAAAATAAACACTAAAATAGTTGATTTATTCAAAGTAGGTAAATTGAAAATATGGTGGGAGACTCAGAGCAATAATATACCTGGAGGGATAGCTTGTTGAGTTTTTCCTGACTCGGGCGTAGCTAGGGCTAGGGTATTTATACATCCATTCATAGCATGTCCTGT
Source organism: Drusus annulatus (assembly GCA_022651775.1). Taxonomy (NCBI): domain Eukaryota; kingdom Metazoa; phylum Arthropoda; class Insecta; order Trichoptera; family Limnephilidae; genus Drusus; species Drusus annulatus. Next base: position 699,653 of record JAGWCC010000416.1, read on the forward strand.
TATGTCGCATAACAAAACGTAGTGGACGAAGTCGCGGGAGACGGAAAACATGTTTACATACCGAAAATTGGTGCGATATTATGTAACAACTTATCTTTATCTCTTTCTCTCACGCGGGTTACTACGTAAAAACCCGGAGAATGTGATTTTAGTATATATTTTCAGATACATTCTTGCTCCGAGGTTGGAAAGATATTTTGATTGGAAAATTGATATTATTTCGAAGCTCCATAACTTGCGATTGAAATAACATTTCAAATATATGTAAATTCTAGGCAGAACGATTTGTGGAAATTTCATAACGCCAGAGTTCACCGTTAGTTATTTTTTTACCGTATACACCAGCACACTTTCTGCTTTATGGCTGATTCACACCAACTTCCGGATCCGCTCAGTGCAGATATTGTTCCGCATGAGAGCTTATTGATATGGTATGAATATCGATCAAGGAGTATGCGCCAAGACAAAGTTGTGTGGCAGTATATCCTTCTGCCCACCCTTGTGATATTTAACTACTTAGTTAGTCAAATAATTATTTTGAATTGTAAAAATACTAACATCGCAGATTTTTTTTTATCAAAAACCATTTTTTTATCACTAAATAATATTTTTATTAATTGTTAATTATTAAAAATATTATTTAGTGATAAAAATCTTAAAAAATCTGCGTTGTAAGTATTTTTACACTTCAAAATAATTATTAACTAAATAAGTAGTTAAATATCACAAGGGTGGGCAGAAGGATATACTGCCATACAACTTTGTCTTTGGCACATACTTCTTGATCGATATTCATATCATATCAATAATATCTCATGCGGAACAATATCGGCACTGAGCGGATCCAAACGTCGGTGTTAATCAGCCTTTATCGTTAAGATTATCGTCAAGCATCTCGGTTAGATGTGTAGTGTCTCGTATTGCATTTTCATAGCGGCATGAGGAAGAATGCACACTCAAAGAAATACTTACCATTGTTTTTATAGTTGCGCCCGAGGGCAAGGAACCGTAGTCTAGAACTTGTTCTGTGAAAGACAATGCCATAGCAATTAGTTACACAACCGTATAAACACACGTCTTGTCTTCGGGAGGAGAATGTATCATTTGATTTCAGTTTACTCTTATAACATCAGAGCAATTATATACAAGAGAGAGCGCTGCTGTAGTCAGTCTTTATGAGGTTTGCCTGACTCGGATAGACCTGGGCGTGGCTAGGACTACGGCTTTCGTAGGCTCATCCATTCATAGCACATGTCGACATAATGTTTTTGTTTATTCGTATAACCACTTTTTCACAGTATTGTTATGACCAAAAATATAGCATGTAACCTAAAAAACCGTTGTGTTATGTTAATTTATTTCGCGTATCAAAACGTGTGGGCGGAGTCAACGGAGACGCGGACACGAAGAACATTCTAACAATACTTTAAAGCGGTGTGATAATTTGGGAGATTTTGTTGTTTCTTTCTTTCTCATGGTGTACGACATAAAAACCCGGAGAAAGTGATTTATTCCAAATTTGTATAGGTTGGGTAAATAAATTAGCTCTCCCTCTATATTGTTAATTCAAGCTTATAACGTACAAAATGAAAGTTCGTATCCAACTTGAGGATGTACGTCAATTTGTAATAATATTCAACCAAAGACATCACATACATTGACGGCCTCCATAGTCGAGTGGTAAGACGCTCGACTACGAATCTAAAGGTCGCGGGTTCAAACCCGGCGTGCGCAAATAACTTTTATTTAATTAATATTTGCCATAACACATTTAATTCAAATAAAATAATATAGAGTATATTTGCGGCACGTTCTAGAGTGGTATATACTCTAAGTATCACCCTGGTTAAAGACCACCTTGATGGTGCTTGATCGAAATGGCTTTAGCCGTTTGTGACCAGATCTGAATAGTCAGGTACTTCCCAGCCTTCCTCTTCCCCATCTCCTTACCCTCCCCACTACCTTCAGCCTCACAACACACCCCAAAATTCCATAGTCCCACTGGCTTTAGACGGTTGGGAGTAGTTGGGACTCTTGTGCGGTATTCACTATAATAATAAATAAAATAAAATACATATTCTTCTGTTATTCTGATTCTTGACATGGCCCGACTCTAGTACTTGATCGTGCCATCTCTTCCTCGGGCGTCCCCGACTTCTTATTTCATTCTGGCACTCTTGCTGTTGAATCGAATCGCTTCGGATATCGATATTTTTTGCATCAGCGAAACTGTATTTAAACAGCAAGTTTTGTTGCTGCTTGCTTAACTTGTATTTACCATATATCTATTCTGTTTAGTTATAAAATCTTGTCTTATATTGTATATTATATGCAGTGTACTCTGTTTTTTGTTTACTCCATGTATATTTTTTTCTACATGTCTTTAATAACGCCTTAAAATTTTATTTTGTAATGTTATTAAAATGAATAAAGAAATTGAATTGAATTGAATTGAATTCTCTTTGGCGTCATATATTCTTATCACATTCCTTTCTTCGTTGATCCGCTATACATGCCCAAACCATCTAAGCGTCCCTTTCTTAATCCTATTCATTACGCTTACATCGTAATCGCATTGTTTCCGGATATCCGCATTTTTCACATGGTCACACATGGTTTTACGCACATACACCTCAGGAATCTCATTTGTACAGCATTCAGCCTATTTTCATCTTTCCTCTACCGGTTCCACGCCTCACTGCCATACACCAGGGTTGGTATAAGCACTCCACTGTGGACTGCTAGCTTCGCTTCTTTTGATAATTTACTACGTTTATTTTTTCCTTGAATTAATTCCAAATATTGTACTGTTAACTTATCTTTGAACTGCACAGTTTACTGAAAGCTTGAATGTGTAATTAGTAGATAATAGCAGACCGATAATAAAATATTTACGATAGCAAAAGTGGATTCAATCGGCACCTTTTTACATATAAGTCAACAGTTCACTCTTATAGCATACACTAGATTACATAAAGAGTTGCGTGTCTGGTGGCCGGTGCCCGGGGCCCAGGCCACTCCAAGGTTAGGACGTTAGGAGGCCTCTGTAGGTTTCTTAAATTACCTATAGGTAATAATATATAAATAGATATTTAAAAAATCGCGTTAAGAGTCAGTAATAGACGAATAACAGTTATTACCTGATTTCACTCTTGTGTTCCCAATCTAAAAATAAAAAAATCTTAACGAACTATTTACCTTGGAAAATATGTGTTTAATAAACAATATGGTTACTTGTAAGATATTTTTGTCATTTTTTTTACAGCTTACCATTACGCCGTTTTCCGACAGGGGTAGGCAGAGAGGACGGACCGCCATACAACTCTGTCATGGCACATGGTCCGACTCAAGTATTTGATTATTTTGACCGTGCCATGTATTTATGAAAGCGTTCCTGACTTCTTCTTCCATTCACTTTCGCGTCATATATTCTTCTCACACTCCTCTCTTCGTTCATCTGCTCTACATGCCCAAACCATATAAGCGTCCCTTTCTTAATCATATTCATCACGTTACCATCAGCCTTGCATTCTTTCCGGATATCCACATTTTTAACATAGTCGTACATGGTTTTACCGCACATACGCCTCAGGGATCTCATTTCTACAGCATTCATTTGTGTTCATACAATTTCATGTGCGACCGAAAGAATACTCCTTGGGTAAGGAGCGCTTTTGTTCGGGGATGTTGAATAAAATATAATCACTTTCTCTTGAATACTTTTTTAATGGAAGAATTTTTATGATATTATAATTAAACCATTAACTGAACATGGTTTACTATTGCATGGGAGTGCAATGAGAATAGGAATGAATAGTGCAATAATAGTGGTGGTAAGAATGGGTGCTTTTACAGAATAGCTCTGGTCTTATACCTCATTATAGGCATGGTCAAATATCATAGTTCAAACATGTGGTCTATGGAATAATACGTGTTAATATAAATTTTAGAAAGCGATGTTAGGATATAATCTATGAGACAGAAGGACATCAAAGGATACAATAGGAGATTGGTAATAGTGTTGTAATAGTGCAAAAATAGTAGTGGTAAGAATGGGTGCTTTTACAGAATAGCTCTGGTTTCGTACCTCATTATAGGCATGGTCAAACTTAAAGTATCATAGTCCAAACATGCGGTCTATGGAATAATACATGTTAAAATAAATTTTAGAAAGCGATGTTAGGATATAATCTATGAGACAGAAATACATTAAGGGATGCAATTAGGATACAATAGGAGATTGGTAGGAATGTTTAGTGACATGGGTAAGCTGCAGATGTGCTAAACTTGTTGACACATTACATGGTCCACCGTTCGTGAGTTTTTGCTGATCCGTGCAATCAAATTTCTGCTTTCCTAGATATTATCACAGTTTCAAAATGCATAGGATGTACGTTTGTTATTTTTTTATTACCTCTTGTCCAAAGTGCAGTATCCCTGATATTTAAAAGGCCCGGTAGCTCGAGGAATGAATGGCGCGGTCAGTCGGAAGATGTTTCTGTAATCGCTGGATTCTATCACGTTTGTATTCAACTCGACGAAAAGCGCACGCAGTGAAAAAAAGTTTGCCGTGTCGTCAGGGGCGGACTGGCTCGGCATAATGAGCAGATGGCCAGAGAAAGGGACTCTGAAATATATGACGCGCGAGTGAATAGAAAATGCGATAGAAGGCATGACACGATTCAGGGAATCAAGACCGGTTAGAAGCCGAGTTGATAAATGTATCGGGTTGGGAACACCGGCAAACAAACCGGGGAACACAGGCCAGGCGTCTTAGGTTCAATTCCTCTGTTAGCTAAGTCCTCTCTATCATTATTCTAAAAGCAATATTTTCCGCTTGTTGTGATCTTAGAGTAACGTAGAAACCTAACATTGCGAAATTTTGAAGCCGCTTTTTGACCAAGGATTGACCAAAGGAGGTATGACGTATATGCTTCCAGCCAATCGGATGCGAAGAAACCGTAAAGATAAACATTATTCCGTCTTTATCTGTTCGCGAACAATTTTGAGTTGCTACATGAGAAAGAAAGAGACATGGATACGTTCAGATGTTGGACTAATCAGGGAATCCCAATTCTTACAAATTTACGTCAGAATCCCGTATTTCTCTCGAAGTAAAACATATTGAGAATGCATTCAAACTCATTTTAAACGGGAGTTTATTATATCGAAACAAATAATGCAAAGATTGACTAAATATTGGTGTAGGTAACAAGTTGTTTTGTAGGTTAGCATGTAAAATATTTGAGGTCAAACTAAAAAATACGAATTCTTGGATAAATACCTGTGGAAACTGATTTTTTTGGTCCTTTGTTACTTCAGTTGAAACAACCAACAACTGCACATATAGCCATATCGTTTTTTTTTAATATTGCACTAAATTCGCTTAAGTAATTATATATTTTAAACTTTTTGTCTGTCAATTCGACTGACATGTAAACTACTGTGAAGTTAGTAATATATTGAAAAATGGCTACACGGCTTTTAGCACGCCCCAAATCATATGTTCTTAATAACAATTGTTTGTCTCTTTTTTAGAAACGAGCATAAAGTGAGAGCTATATTTTTCGAGTATGAACGATTTGACTCATAATTAGGACGGTCTCTCTATATTGTTACTCTAAGGTTGTGATGGCAGTAGGAGTTTTTTTTAATTGTCAGGTTATCATAACTCGGGAATGTTCGTATTTCTTTCAAATGAATAATAATATTTGAGTCAAGGAATAGTATGTATGAGAAGATTAAAAGGATAAAGCAAGTTGTGTTTAAGTACCAATAGAGAGTTGTGTAGCGTTCCATTCTCTATCCCTACCCTATCAGGGAAATGGCATGATGGTTAATCAAAATAAGACGTGTTATTAAGAACACATGCAACCAAAGCAAACTTATTATGACATCAAAGTAAATAAAAAATGAGTAAAAGTAAATAAATGCTCTACATCCCCATTCATTCCTTACACATTTGATCGGTTAGTAGCTGAGTAGACAAACGCGTCGGATTGCCACCCAGGCTTCGTGGGTTAAATTCCTCTGCTGGCTAAGTCCTCCATCGTTGCACAAGCAACATCTTCGGCTTATTATGATGGCAGCAGGAGTTTTTCAAATATTGTCAGGTTATTCGTCACTCGGGAATGTTTGCCATTCTTTAAAAAAAAACATTTAAAGCCCATTCGAAAGAGGGGTTTTATTTAGCACTATTAATAAGAAAAATCCTTACAGGTTCTACAAAGTCTAGGATATTTTTTTTGTAGTTAGTAAGATGTAATTTTAAAAATATATACAAATAAATACTTGAAAACGTTGAAATGGGAAGCCCTACCCCACCCACCGTATTCTCCAGACGCTGCTCCCCCTGAGTATCACTTGTTTCGATCAATGGCACACGACCTGGCTGACCAGCACTTCGGTCTTATGAAGAAGTAAAAAAATAATCAATTCGTAGATCGCTTTAAAAGTTGACCAGTTTTTCAACGCGGTATCTGTACGCTGCCCGAAAGATGGGAGAAAGTAGTGGCCTGCGATGGACAATACTTTGAATCATAAATGTATAACCAGTTTGTTACAATAAAGCCTCGAATTTTAGAAAACAACGACGGAAGCAAAGCTGAACACCTAATATATGTCTTTTTTTTAATTGACATTTCACCCTAAGTGTTATATCTAGCCAATGTAGAATATAAATTAAATAATGTATCTTCATCAGTTTTACGATGGCCATAAAATATAGTTCTATTCAATGACGTTACATATATATATAGACACGTTGTAGCGCTCTCAAAGTGGAAAGCAATAATCACGCTAGTTGGTGTGCTCGGTTTTTAAGCCGATTTAGTACTAAACGGTCACGCGTCGCTTGAGGTCGTTTCAAGCAAGTATGGAACGCGGTCCGAACTTCGGATCCGTTTCGTTCATACACATATTCTTGAGGTGATTTTTCACAAAAACGGCGCTATACAAATCGTCCAAATATTATTATTATTCTATGAATGTCTATCTTTGTCATACATAACCGATATTTGAATGATGAATTTACTGGTAACGTGTGTGTTTTGCTTGCCACTTTTGTGTTAATATTCTAAGGCTATAACGTGTCTATACATGGCCTGTTCAAAAGAAAAGGTGAATTTTGAATTTTCGCGGGCTGTGTACATTCGATTATCGATTTTTTTTGTTATGTTGGTACACATATGTTTATCATATGTTAGCATTATCAGCCATTTTAGATTAGTGGTTTGTTTTTGACAAATGAAAAGGTTAGTCACGTTTTTGTGTGTTCTTCGATTTTTTACTTTTGAAAAAAATGGATCAAAGAATAAAATCCATGATTTGTTATTCCACAACTCCAGGACGCGAAAATTCAAAATTCACCTTTTCTTTTGAACAGGCCTCTATATGTAACGTCATTGGTTCTGCTGCAAATCCGTAGCATTGACCAATTTTAGACACAAGCCGGTCAGTCGAATTAAGCCATTAATTAAGCCCCGCAAGTGGACAGTTATATTTTTTTCAAAACTACAACATATAAGATGAATATTATTATCATAATAAATTCAAAGTTCACCTCTGCATGAGAAGCAGACGTCAGCCGCCCTGCGCCGGCCATTGGGTCCCTGGATAAAACCTGTGTCACTCGCATCTGATTCACAGAAATCGCTCGCAAAGAATACCAACATACAGAATACCTGTATTTTATATATTTATGTTTAACCTTTTGAATATTTCCCAGAAAAAGCAGTTTTGTTATTGCGCTGAAATATGTTTTGAGTTTTTGGCCAAGGACTTTGTTGTTTGTTATCACAGTCTGGCATCAATTTTCCCTTTACACGAATGGCGCGATGTTGGTGGTTTTACATTATCGTGGCCGGTGCACACATAATTGTAAGCTATGTTTCTGTCCCTGGAAGCTCTGTTGTAAGCTCTCTCTCTCTCTTTCTCGTAAGGAACGCATGTCACAGAACGAGGAGACACAACGGAGTTCTAAGCGGCAAGACCTTAGAGTACATGTAGTGGTACTTATACTACCTATCCAAGGCAGCGTAGTCAGTTTTTGATGATTTTTGCCGGACTCGGCAGATCTGGGCGTGGCTAGGAATAGGGCTTGGGTATTTATGCATCCATTCATAGCACATGTCGACGTAATGTTTTTTGTTTATTCCTATAACGACCGTAATATTCTGTTTCAACCTCACAATTCAACACGCCTATGCGACGAATGCAACATTTGGGAATCATATACTCCGATGTCGCTGATATATTTAACACGTCAATATCAAACTATAAGTTTCATTTAGTACAGTTGTTGTCATCCGGTAGAGCTAAACTAATAGTTAGACCTTGTATTGTTTTTCTCTTTTCTTTTAAAATATTTTTGAACCTGTTATTTGTTGAATATTATTAGTTATTTTTTTATCTGCTACTCAATACTCTTTTTTTATTTTACATAATTTTTTGCACTAATGAGGTTATTGTTTTTTTAAAATATGTTAACATATATGTAAAAGCCTAGAACGGGCATGAATAAATAAATAACCACTTTTTCGCAGTATTTTCATCAACAAAAATATAGCATATAACCCAAAAAACCGTTTAGTTGTGTCGAGTTTAGTCTCATATGAAAACATGTGGACGGAGTCCCCGGAGACGCGGGAGAGCAAGATCGTCCATACAGTACATAAAAGCGGTGTGTGTATTTTGTTGTCTCTTTCTCTCTCGTGGTGTACGACGCAAAAATCCGGGGAACGTGATTTATCGCAAGTTTGTATAGGTTGGGTAAAAAGAATTAGCTCTCTCCCCATACATTGTTTCTCCAAGGGCAGAACCATAAATAGGTAGGCAGTTAAATCCGTACTTGAATAAATATTATTGACTACAATCCAGCAATAATTCGTTCACCTTATTTTTTCACTACTTTGGGATAACGGATAATAGTGGTTGTTCCGATGCTCCAGATACGTTTATTAAATAAGTTAATAAAAAATCAAATCAAGTAATAGCAGATGAATTTAGTTAATTTTAAACCAGGTATTTATTATTTTTATATCTGAGCCCCCGGAATGTAGGTATTAAAATGCAACGTTTATTTGCTAAATACGATATCGTCACTGGAAAGGCAAAAGGGTTCAAGCGACACTTTGGTCAAAATGAGTTAAATATGCAGTTTTTATCAGTTTTTTGTTCTGCACCGAATGCTCTGACTCTCGTTTGATTCTGAAGACTTTTGTTGCCCTTCAGCCATCTAAAATACATTTACCATTTGGAAGAAGGCTCGACTGAAGTGACACAACACAAGTGTAAACTTCCCGAAATGGCGCTTCAGCCCTTTTGCCTCTCCGGCGACGATATTATGATTTAAAATTCCGATCGGCAACGCTTTTCGTGGAAACCCAGATCATTCCATCACAAGCTACTAAATACAGAAAGTTAAATAGTTTTATTTTAAAGAAAGTTAAATATGGCACGTGACCCATTCCCAACTGGCAAATAAGTCACTAAATATTCGAACATTATTGAAAAGGCCCGAATTTATTGCTTTAGTCATAATTAGTTTCAGACGTTTTATTTTGCCCTTTCGACTGCAAAAATATTTATTTTCTGGTTGGGAATGGCTCACCTTCGTTGCCTCGGACTGTCTGGACGAAGCTAATAAAATGCTGGAGACGGAAACATCAGATATATGAGCCGCTTTTTATTTCTCATTAAATTTAAAGCAACTCCGTCACAGGACTCAAGTCGCTTTTGTTTCCACCATTTTTTTTCAACTCCTGTCTTTTTTATTATTCTACCAGTTAAAGATATAAACCGTACTAGAAAGGCTCTCCGCTAAAATAATAAACAATAATAAAATGATTGACCATACATCTATCAATATATCTCTTTATCGCCGCAGTTTCAAGATACCTTTATCAAAATCTTTTTTCTAATTAAATATTGAAAAATATGAAAAAACAACATGGCGTCATGTCTTATTCTGCCAAGAGTTAAATAAATTTTAGAACTACATAGCTCATGACAGGAATGACGTAGCGAGTTGAAAATAGTTGCATTGACCTAGAAATTCCAGACAGATGAATATGTTTATATTTTCATTCCGTCAGAGCTCACCGAAAGTTTTTCCAGCTTCAGAACACACAGATTTTCTGCTTTAGACGTAAAATTTTGACATAATTGAAATATTGCAACGTCAATCTTATGTCATAACGATGGCCTCAACAAGCGAAGAAGTCGCCGAAAAGCGATTGCTTTCTTTGTCTATATTCTTTAAGTATTTTTTATTTATTTTATGTGACGGACAAGAGTTTCAACTGACCGGAGCCAGTGGGACTATGGCCCCCATGACTATGAGGTGTATGGAATGTCGAAGCGGTCAATTGCCCAATCGCCGAATTCTACGAACGATGCTTAGCCTTTGTGATCACTCATTGCATGGCGTTGTATTATATCCGAAGTACAATATGTTAGATATGTATTCATTTATTATTCTGCAAACGAAATAAATAAATAATTCAATACCAGCAGTGGTATCCCGCAACTCCGCCCCGTCCCGTGATATCATAAATAAATGTCATTCGACAAACACTTTTTTGCTCCATTTTCCATTTACACAATCGGAGCGACCGGTTGACTTTTATAAACTTCTTCAACACACTTGCCAATATACTCGTATGTATATATAATGTATTGTATATATGAGGGGCTTAGAAGCAAAGGCAGCAATCCTTCATTTTAAATTATTTCTTGGAAAGTTGCTAAAACCTTTAATGCACTTTTCTTTTGTGAATGTGTTGATAAATTTAGAGATAATTATTTCAAATTGTTCCTAGTTTAATGTGCACTAACATTTTTGTACACTTCATTCTCCATTTCTTTATAATAATCATTCAAAAGTTGACAATGCTACAGAACCCTATTTGGAGATTGCTGCCTTTGCTTCTAAGCTCTTCATATAATATAATAATGTATTATGTGGACAATAACGACCGTTTCGAAGCCAAGTGGAAAAATGCGTCGGGTACCCATCCAGACGTCGCAATTCAAATATCGTCAGGTTATTCGTAACCCGGGAATGCTTGTGTTTCTTTTAAAGGGTATAAAATAAATAAATACTAAGATTTACACGCCATTTTTTGTTCGTTTTGAGTAGGTAGGTACAGCTAGACACTTTAACTTTTGCAGGTGGCAAAAGTGGAACTACAGACGCCATGTTTTTCGTTACTGTTATTTAATAGCCATAAGGAATATATATATATATATATATATATATATATATATATATATAGATATATCATTTACCATGGAATACTCATGTCAAAGATACTCGTATATACTCACATACACAAATTCTTCCTTTTACGATTCTACCAAAATACGCCTGTTCAAAAGAAAAGGTGAATTTTGAATTTTCATGGGCTGTGTACATTTGATTATCGATTTTTTTTGTTATGTTGGTACACATATGTTTATCATACCATGGTATCTTAGCATTATCAGCCATTTTGGATTAGTGGTTTGTTTTTGACAACTGGAAAGGCTAGTCACGTTTTTGTGTTTTCTTCGATTTTTTACTTTTGAAAAAAATGGATCCTTTTTGTTTTATAATGTTGCCCTTCCAAGAATGAGTTTTTTTTTAACTCCTTGGGATTAATATACCAAATGTATTTTGTATGTTAAAATTTAAAAAAAAAAAAATAATAATAAAAATTCCGTGACCTGATGGTGAAGTCTTTTCCATTGCTATTTTAGCTATTGTTAAAAGTATGTTTTTTATTGTTTCAGGTCGAGTCAAAACTAGTGGAGCAGCATGGGGAGATAGCGAAACATCACCCAGCAAGAAGTCACCAAAGTTACCGCTGCACCGCGGGAAGGAGAGCTGCAGAGTAGCACCACTCATTTATAACTAGTTATTCAATGAAGAGCTGAAAAAGTCATTCAAAATGAGGCAGTATTTTAATAAGAATCTCGTCACGCTAAAATGCGTTCTCTTCGCGTTTTTCGCGGGTAAGTTTTTTATTTGTTTTTTAAGTTCCTACCCATCTACATGCTGTTAGTTTTCAAAGCGATAATTTGAAAGGTTCATACCTTCAAATTATCACTTTGAAATCTAATAGGTTCTTACCTTCATGTTTTTCATCCAAGTTCCTACCTATCCAACCATTTCACCATATCAAATTCCGGGTTCAACAACATAGTGTTCGAAACAATTGACAATCAAACCGAAGAGTTTTGGTGGGAAAAAACGTGTTGCTCGTTCGTTTTCGCTTGTTCGTCGGTTTGTTGTTTGATCTCTTAAAAAATATAAAATAAATGTGGTGTTTTGTGAATAAGAATACTAAAATGAGTGTGGTTTTAATTCAAGAACTTCAACGTCATCAGTAAGTGTATAGTTTCCCATTTTCCCTCCATTACATAATCTTTCCATAAACTACAATTAGACACTTCCATTAATAGTATAGTTTATTGTTTACAGTTCACTATTTTTCAAATTCTTCTAAAGCTGAAAACCCATTCGGTGTTCCATCGCAGCCTCGGATCCAACGCAATTCGGCGCCACTGCAATTTAAACTCTTATACGACCGGAATAATATTTTTTATTTACCAGAGGTTAGCCCGGTCTCAGACGTTGTCAGAATTAAAAGGTTGCTTATCAATAATAATAATAATATCTGGCTAATTTATATAGCGCCATTTTTGTGAAATATCACCTCGAGTGAGTTCAAAATTGACACTTCACTCCAGTGTAATTTATCAGTTTATTAAATTTGCCTACAAAATCACTAAGCCTGCCAAAATAACAGGGACGTGCCGTGATCTTATTTTGATTTTCAATTTAGTTTTCGATTCTTTGAATGGAAATAGCTGAAAAGGCGATCTTCTTCCTAAAAGAGAAATCTCAAAACTACTTTTTTTGTAAAAATATATACATAAATATATGGCAAAAATAAAATAAAATATATATAAATAAATATATATATGTGTATACATATTTAAAAATAAATAAATAATTTAAAAAAAAACGTCACGGCTCACACCAAGAAAGCCATTAAAAAGGAGCTTTCAAATCCTGCAGAAAAAAGTTATTATGTCTGGATTGATTGATTAATCAGAAATTATTACAATGTTATAAGTGTTGCCAATAATAATGAAAGCCTAATAAATGAGCAATTATTTATTCTTAAAAATAATAATATCATCATGACATGTTTCACCGCCATCCTAAATAAAGATGGCGGTGCATGTTTACCAGCGTTGGGAAAAACTTCAATGTTTTGTGAATGCTTCACGAATTGTTAGTTCTTTAAAATGAATGAAAATATAGGGTTTTGAAAACGAAAATAACTGGAACTGCTTCACGAAGTACTTTCAAGTCGAACTTCAATTGAAGTACTTGTAATGAAGTACTTCTTTAGGCTTTGAAGTTCACCTTCGCAACTGTACTGCTGCAAATTGAAGTATTTGTTCAATGAACTGAAGTGAATGAAATGAATGAACGCTAAAATGAACTACCAACTTCAATTGAAGTATTTGTTCAATGAAATTAAATGGATGAACGCTGAAATGAACTACCAACTTCAATTGAACCATTTGTTCAATGAACAATGAATGAAGTAGGAACTGTTGCCAAAAGAAGTAGTTTTTTTAAATAGTTCTGTCACAACGCTAATGTTTACATAAATTTCCAATGCGTCATTCTTTATTATTTCCTTACAGGTATCGGCTGCTTGTTCCCGTTTATGACAGCGCACATCCGCGCAGTCGGGCTGACCTTTGAGGATGCCTGCATCATTTCCGTCGTGGCCCCGTTCGTCGCCATCCTGGGACCTCTCATATTCGGGCCCCTTGCCGACAAGTGAGTGTTATTATACTTATTTATACCCTCGGAGTTCGAATATCTATGGAGAGAGAGCTAATTTGTTTTACCCAACCTAAACAAATTTGCGATAAATTATTTTCTCCGGGTTTTTACGTCGTATACCTTGAGAGAGAAAGAGACAACAAAATTTTGGCAAAATTTCACACCGCTTCAAAGTATTGTAACCATGTTCTTTGACTCGTGCGTCTCTCGGGACTCCACCCACACGATTTGATGTGCAACTAAACTGAACATAACTCAACGTACGAAGTTATATGGTATATTTATTTTTATAAGAATACTGTGAAAAATTGGTTATACGAATAAACAAAAACATTGTGTCGACATGTACTATGAATGGATGTATGAATACCGTAACCCTAGTCTTAGCCACGCCCAGGTCCAACCGAGTCGGTAAAACCTAGTAAAAACTGTCTACAGATCGATCTACAGCGTTACCTCTTGTATATTATTGCTCTAAATTTATACCTTCCTCTTCGTCTATTCCGTTTTGCTGTAAGCTGTAATGATCTTCGAGATCGAGGACCTATATACAAATAATAGTTCATTTATCTTTTCTCAAGAAGAATTATTGAATACTTGAATGAAATAAAGACTCAAAATAACAATTTGTGAAAATATGAAGCCGATGGCTGGACATGTTGATGGCCAGATGACAGGATAATGATGAAAATATGAAGACATGTTTTCTATGAAGCACTGCCAAAACATTGAATAAAAATAATCCATTATAGCAGTTAACATTTAAGTAAAATTTATATGAGGGAGGGTTTTAAGAATCAAAACTCACAAACTTCATCATTTTCAAAAATCGTTTTTCATTTTTTAAAATTTTACTTTGTCACAAAACCTACCTACTGATGAATCTAAAATCTTGAAAAACTTAAAAATGACTTTATTTTCAAAACTCGCAATGTTCAAGTACCGGTGAGTAGCAAAACTACATTCTCCAGTTCAGCCAATGGGAGCCGACTCCGATGACGTCATCTGTCATGGCCGCCGCGAAATTATTTTTTTCGAAATCATGTCTAATGATGGCTTTAATTTTTATATTTTTGATGTTTTAACAAATTACTTCCCACTAAAAGTATTTTTTATAGCCCTGAATTTTGGTTTTAGTTCCAAGTAATATAATTATTCATTCCGTAACTCACTAAATTCTTCTCATTGAATAACCAAAACTCTGAAAACTTCAAAACATTGGTAGCAAAGTGGTAGCAAAAACTAACAATCCTCCAAAAAGAAAATACGATTTTCCCTTAATTAAAGCATTAAATACCAATATGTTTCACATTAATAATATTTTAAGGTTAGCAGTCAATTAAATAACACAAAGTGAAATGAATAAATTGTGAACAGTGATGAGAAAACAGTTTTTTTCATTTTCCCACAATTTTGTTATGCTGGAGTTTGTGAGTTTTGATTCTTATTAAATTTAAATCATTGATTTGTTTTTTCATACTAAAAATGATACCATATCTGTTCACGTCTAGCATATGTTGAACTAAAACTTCTATTTTTGCTTTCGTACAATTGATTTTTATCCAACTATTTTTGTGTTTCTAGACTTTCCGTAGGCCGAGGATGTGAAACGACCATAGCAAATGGAAAATCAGACAACCCGAACGCTAGCATCATAGTCAGTAGCGGCAATGGGGTGCTCAGGTTCATGATTGCCATCTGCATCCTACTATCGGCACTGTTCTACGCATTGCTGATGGTCGCTCCTTATGCTGAATCCTTAGAGGTAAAACACAAAACTAAAACAATTCACAAAATATAGTGACGAGGAGACTTAACACCATTAAAAACTTTACACTAATAAGCTGGTTTTTAGCGGAGTGGTCTAAAGCGTTGGATTCGCACCCTCGCATCGCAGGTTCAATCCTTTGCAAGCTTAGTCCTCTATCATTGCACAAGTAACAATTTCAGCTTCACTATGGGAGTAAAGAGAATTAAAATATTGTCAAGCTATTCGTAATCCAGGAATGATTGTCTTCCTTTTAAAAAAAAGCTCTCCCTCTTTCTCACAAATGCCACGCGTGTAACTGAAAGAGAGGTTATAGTGGACCTTTCAGCAACAGGATCATATCATGTTTTTTATTTAATTCTGTGCAATTGCAAGCTTACTTTAATCTTTGGAATTTCTGTATTATTTTCAGCCCCGCATGTCATCGGTGAGTTTTATGTGCGATGCCAATGGAGCAACAGTGTTCCAAGAGATGTGCAGTGAAGAAAAAACCTGTCATCATTGGAATAGTGAAAAGGTTTGTTATAGAGCTGAATATAATTATTTTATGATTGCAATATCAATAATACCTGTTTTAATAAAGTAATTTCCATTATAAGCTATGCAGCTTCTAAAAATATTTGTTTATCTGTAGAAAATAAGGCAAGATGCCATATTGTTTTTTTTTTTTTTTCCATATTTTTCAATTGTTCAATAAGAAAAAAGATTATTGAATGTAGGTGAAAGCAGGTAGTAAAACTATAATATATTTTACAAGATGTAATGGTTTATGTTGGTATTTACGAAATATTTACATGTTTTAGTTGGGCTCCTTACTGCTGTCAGACTGCCACTACGAATGCGAGAAGCCTCCAGAAGTTCGGCCTCTATACCTTGGTTCAGTCTCCACGACAGAGAGTCCGAGTGACAAGGACTATGACATCTATGACATCATCAAGGAAGGAGAAGGTGAAGTGGGTCCTGAAGCCGAAACACTAGTGGTATGAAACATTTCTTAATTCCTCTTGTGTTGTACTATTTTCTGTAGCCTAATGAGTCAGTATAAGCTGCCTAGCTTTGAAGTAACTTCATAGATGCCCATGTTATAACATTTATTGTCTCTCTTTACTAACGAGGCCCATAATGAATGCGAAAAAACATCTCCCTTAATATATTTTTTTTTCAATGAATTTATATATTAAAATCTTTGTGATGGACTTTGGACGGTGACTTTTATCTCGAATGGTTTATTTTATATTTTTATTATTTATTTCCAAGCCCACCCTGGCACAAGAGGTAATATACGTAAGATTTATTAAGATGTAATATTATTGGACATCAAAATGTTTGAAAGAAGGAATATGAAAACACTGTACAATAAAGTTGTGAACAATGAATACTCGGAGCAAGTGAATGAGTTAATGTATCTGGGATGTATGTTCATGAGAGAAGGAAAGGCTGATTATAAAAATGAAAAAAGAGTGAATGCAGCGAAATCTATTAAAGGAGAACTGAATGCGGTAGTCACTAATAAAAAGATGTACAAAGAAGCAAAGTTAGCAGTCCACAATAAAGTGCTTGTACCAACCCTGATGTATGTCAGTGAGGCATGGAACTGGCAGAGGAAGGATGAAAATAGGCTGAATGTTGTGGAAATGAGATCCCTGAGGCGTATGTGTGGTAAAACCATGCATGACCGTGTTTAAAATATGGATATTTGGAAACAATGCAACGCTGATGTAAGCGTAGAGAATAGTATTAAAAAGGGACACTTAGATGGTTTGGGCATGTAGAGCGAATGAACGAAGAAAGGAGGGTGAAAAGAATATATGACGCGAAAGTGAATGGAAAAAGAAGCCGGGGCGCCCGAGGGAGACATGGCACGATCAAGTGATTCATATAGTCAAAAGTCAAAAAAACCGAAGAGTATGTATGAAATGGTGTACAAATGTGAATGAAGCAAGGAGTGTGTGCCAAGACAGAGTTGTATGGCAGTCCATTCTCTCTGCTTACCTCTGTGGAAAAAACCGCAGCATGGTTAGTTAGTTATCAAAATATTAATTAAGTAAATGTAATATTATTAATTAATGCATATTATAATAATATTGTAATGGTTATGTAACTTAACTACAACTAGACAATATTTCTTACAACACTTCTAATGACAAAACTTGTTCAGGAGGAGGATGAGGGAGACCGCAAGCGGCGTGCCGTGAAGGGCGAGCCCGATGTGGAGCCCTCGCATCTCTGCCACACCTCGGCGGAGCACCAGGTGCTGTGCGAAGCCTTCACCGAGAACACCAAGCTCCTGAAGATAGACGCCAGTCTCCAGTCCGCCAGCCCTGTCATTGAGGAAGAAGATCAGGACTCAGAAAATGCTACTTCCTGGTGTAAATATCCCATGGGTAAGTGTCAATCTTGTAAAGATTACATATCTAATAACCCCCTAATTACAAAATTGTATGGAGTTATGAAAGGATTGTTTTCTCGAAAATAAATAAAGTGATATTATGAAAAACCTGTATAATAGAAGAGTTAATATAAGACAATGTATAAAAATGATTGAATCAAAGAGTGTGTGCTAAGATTGAGTTGTATTGGGGTCTATTGTTTCTGCCCACCGCTGCAGCGAAATGGCGTGATAGTTAGTTAGTTACTTAGAGTTCATTTATATAATCATCATCATCTTAAATTTCTTCCCCTTTTTCTAGTCGGGTCAGGGACCCAACTCTTCAACAAAGTGCCTCTAGGCGTCTCTGCCCTGCGGTAGTGCAAGATAGGGATGCAGTGAAGGAGTTCAGATTTCTCAATTCTTTCAGGCACAGTCTCTCCTCACACAACCTATACCGCTGCTTTCCCCAGCTTTATCTGGACGTTTTCCCTCTGAAATTACCACCAGTGCCTCGTGCGGAAATCGCTCTACTGGCATTCTAAACAGTCATATCTAAGCTACCTAGTCTGCGACTCTCATATAACAATAAGACTAGCAACAAGTGCTCGATGCCAAACACAACTCGATCTCATTTTGTGACTCCTGCCAATGAAAAGATGGCTATTCGCAGGAGATTTGCGAGATGATGATAAAATTTTATTTTTCCTACATATATCAATGTACATAATGAAATGATTACTTTTGTTTTCCAGGAGGAAACTTCCAATGCCTCGTTCTCTCGAAGTACGTGAAGTGGCTGGTGGAGAAGCAGGAAGATAATGCCAGCTGCAACCCCGTCATCCAGTGCAACGTGGAAGACCCGTACGACTCCCCCGACAGCGTATTGGCCGAGTCCCAGTGCAAGCGCTTCACCGGAGATCCCTCCTTCAGCTTCTGGACATATCTGGTGTTAAGGTAAGCTTTTATTAACATATTTTTTTGTTACAATAGTAATCATCATAAATAATCAGTCGGCCTCACTGGGTTAGGTTAGGTTGTGCAGGCTATTTAGACTTTATAGGTCAGTTTATGCAGTGAACTGTTACCATAATAATTGATTCAAAATCATTAAAAGTCTCAGATCGGCATTGGTAAACCAACAATGTTTGCTGCCAAATTATAATAATATTTGATGACTTGTATAGCGCCGTTTTTGTGAAATATCACCTCAAGGGCGCTGTACAGATCTTATTTTCTTTTATTACATATTAATTCCTAGTTAAAATAAGAAAATATACAGGAACATACTTATCTGGCAGGTCCCATCAGATAGACACTTATTAACTTAAAATTATAATTGCGATTTTTATTTTATTTTATTTTTATTTATTTTTTATTTTTTATTTTATTTTATTTTTCCGATTCAGGGCATGGGAGCGAAATTAAAAAATGGACTTTCTGAATTTGTCATACAATACAGGATTTGGTTAAAACTTGAATATCTAAAGGTGATTCGTCGAGAGACAGATTATGTTGAGATTCTTTTAATGAATTTAAGGATATGAGAGTCTGAAAAGGTAAGTTTTCAGTTTGGACCGAAATTCTGTTGGGCTCGTTATACATCTTAGTTCCGGAGGGAGTTTATTCCAAGCCTTCGGCCCCGAAACTCCGAAAGCGCGATCTCCAAACTTAGTATTTGGATTGCGTTTGGGTTCTATCAGCCTTCCGGAAGCCGATGACGTTGCTGATCTAAGAGTCGACTGCCTTAGAAGAAATTTTTCTTATTACCTGCTGAAGTTATTGATATTTCGTGTTTCATTTTGACCTTGTATTAATTATTTGCCTTCTCACAGAGTCCTGGGAGACATGTTCTTTACGGCCGCCCTCTGCCTGCTGTGCACCGCCTGTGTTATCGCCACCAGAGAGACCTCCTATCGGCCGAGGAGACGTGGGTCGGCAACTCCTGTTCGGAGTTATTGGTCTCACCATCATTCCCCCGCTGATTGGTGTCATCAACCTGAGCGTTCCGGAAGCTACGCCAACCTACGTGGTTCCCATTACTTCTGCGGTCGTACTGTTTATCATCGCTGCTGTGATTATGCTGTTTGCAAAGTAAGAAAGTATTCAATTATGTAAATAATATCGTCAATTTAATTAAAACTCGGCCTTTTAGTCTAAATTCATGTTCAAAACCCGGACACCCTCAAACTAGGAATATTCTAAGGCTAAAGGAAATGTGATATTCGATTCTGATAGTATTTAACAAAATGCTATTTTTAAGCTCCATTAATTTGTAAGGATGCTGTTGATGAAATACATAGATTTCTTATCATTCTTATACCAGTTGAGAAACCCTTGAAGTAACAATATATGGAGGGAGAGCTAATTATTTTTTCCCAACCTATACAAACTTAGGTTAAATCACTTTCTCCGGGTTTTCACGTCGTACACCATGAGAGAGAAAGAGACAACAAATATAATACACCGCTTCTATGTACTGTCACGATGATCTTGGTCACCTGGGTCACCGCGGGACTCTACCCGCATTTTTTATTATGCCACTAAACTTGACACAACTAAACGGTTTTTTAGGTTAGATGTTAGATGCTATATTTTTGTTGATATCAATACTGTGAAAAAGTGGTTATACTTATAAACAAAAACATTGTGTCGATATGTGATATTAATGGATGTATAAATACACTAGCCTTGGTCTTAGCCACACCCAGGTCTGCCGAGTCCGGTAAAAATCATAAAAAACTGACTACACTGCCTTGGATAGGTACCACTCTATGTACTCTAAGGAAAAACCTGAACATTTAAAGTGCTAAAGTGAAGCAAAAACTCTCGAATGGTGACCTCCGTCGTGAAATTTGCACAGCTTTTCTCTCTGAATTTTTTAGGTTAACACAACTATTTTCACCTCACACTTTCATGGAGTTTCCATAGCTCATGATGGGAAGTAAAACAGTAAAAAAAATATGAGAAGACTCTAGACTGTTCACTCCATATTTTTCAATCAATATCTCAGTCAAAACTGGGTATTAAAGCCAGTTTTTAAATGATTACAGTTTTTTTATTATTTTCTGTGTTCGTTCTACAGGGAAATCCCGCTGTCCCCCCCGGAGTGGTGGTGGCACACCAAGTCGGGCATGCTGGCGCTCCCCATGAACACAGTGCGTCGCTATGGCCTGGAGATAGTAGGCGTCATGCTGGTGCTCGTGGTTCTGGGAATATTCTGGAGCGGACTCAATACTTATCTGCCGTGGTAAGACATCACACTATGTATTTACTGAATCATGGTATTCGCAGATAATGGAACGCTACAAGGTTCTGTCCTAAGTCCTGTCACACGTATGAATAATTATTTAATTATATACGCCCTCATGGGCTTTTACATAACATATGATATAAAACATAAAATAACAATGATTAGCACCCAAAAACATAATTAAGTTGATAGAAATATTATAATGCAAATTAACACTAGTATTTTTGAAAGAGGTATGCTATTATAGCCTTCTTGTAACTAGATTCAGTGCAGTTGAATATATCTACTATTTCAGCGATAGAATTACTCACTATATGCAATCTAGGTACAAGCGAGTATTTAAATGACTCAGTCCTGATATTATTGTTACATTTAAAAAGAATTTTGGATCGAGTGGATCTGTTAGGTACATAAAAGGTAATTAAGCTAAGTAAATCAGGGCTGTCTATAATACCATCAACAATTTTAAAAAAAAAAGTCAAGTCGGAAACAAGCCTCCTGTCTGAAAGTGTTAGTAATTTTAATTTATTCATTAAATAATTATAATTTATGGTTTCAATAGGTAGACCGAGTTTGTAGTTAATGTATCTTAGAAATTTATGTTGCAATTTTTCAATGGAATCAGACTGGATTTTAAAGTGAGGGGACCAGACAGAAGAATTATATTCGACTTGACTTCGAACTAATGAAGAGTACAGGATTTTCAATGTAGAAATATTATGTTTTTGATGAAGGGTTATTTCGACTATACTACCATCATAGTTGGGGGTATGATATTAACAGATCTATGCATTCAAGAGCGTACTACAGTAGATATTGTGTCTGCAAAAAACAAATTGAAAAAGTTAATTTGTTTGTTAGTTCCTCTTTTTGGCTGACTTCACAGATAAGTTTGTAAAGCTATTCAATTCCTTTTTTCTATGTCTAGCATATGTTTTTTGCTGTTTATTAACCTGTAAGTGTGGCTGTTTGGCTATAACTATTTTCATTTTCCTTCCAGGGTTGTGAAGGAAATGATTGGAAGTGATATGATTCTCAGCCTCACCATGTCCGTGGGAGCCCTGCCGGCTATTCCAGTTTTATGGAAAGCAGAGCGTCTGGTCGATTACTGCGGCCACTCCAATATCTTCATTGCCGCCTTCACCTTCTACATACTCAAGTATACAGGTAAACAAACACCAGAGTTACATATTTCTTCTAGCACATCGATGAAAGTTTTATCAATAATATCGGTTATTTGTCAAAATTCCCGAGCATGACTGCAGATCGCCAACGAACAAAAACAGTTCACATCAAGTAAATCTGCTTTTCTTATCTATATATCATATTCTCCTCAATAGAAGAGTTTTCACACCAGACTGCCTGACCAACATTATTTATAGTGCCATATTTTAACAGTTTTCAAATAAGAATCATGTTGTGTTCCAATTAAATTCACAAACCATTTTGTTTTCAGTGCCTTTTGGCCATTTTCAGTTAAAGAATTTCACAAATGGATTTATTTGGATGAGAAAAGTTTGATCTCATTGACTTTGTTTGTTTCACCATCTTTCTTATGTTGTCTTTTATATGATACTTAAAAAACAATCAACATTTTGATTAACCCAATTGATTAACATTTGAAGGCATGGCTATCCTGGACAATCCCTGGTGGGTGCTAATGTGTGAGGCCTTCGAGATGTGCACCCTCAGCCTCGTGTGGGTGACGGCCGTGCTCTACTTCAGACACCTGGTGCCCAGGAAGCTAACCAGCACCGGACAGGCTCTGCCCGTCATTGCTCACTTCTGTCTCGGTAAGAAATTTTCTATTTATCCTTAAAACCAGCATCTTTTGTAACTTTTTCATTTAATCTGGATAGATATGTATAAGACTGCACAACGAAGGTTAAGGAAACTTTAGGTATAAGGAATTAGAGGGGACCGGTAGCAGGGGAGGTGTTTCTTAGAGTACTAAGAGATGTAGCCCCGATCATGATTTAATTTGGGTCTTTTTAAGACCTGGTTTAAAAGATCCTTTTCCTTTGCCCTTTAATCTGCTTAATCCACCTCACAACAACACAAATCCAGCCAAATAGGAAATTACATGATCCCCAGTTCTGTAGTAATACAGCTAATTGATCTATTGCACCACATAAAAACAAACCTTTACACTTTTACTTGACTGATGACTGAACTGGTAATACAATATCTTTAGCTCTAACTGGTTGAACTGTAGTATCACGCATCCAGGAGATGTATCTACGTGAAGCAGCAAAAATCTTGAACAGTGAGTCTGGCATCATGAACCAATTTGCACACCTTTTTCAACCGGAATCTTTGTCATCGCAAGTAGTTGCAGAAAAATAATAATCGGTTTTTGAAACTTGTTTCACCATATTCTCGACTATTTTGAACAGGTCGCTGTTTCGGCGCTCTGATTGGCTTGGCTGTGAAGAAAAGCCCCCTCATCGTGAAGCTGCAGTCCATCTACGCGCCCATGGCCATCGCGGCCTGCGTGCTGGGCCTTGCCTACCTGGCGCTCTACCACCTACTGCTGGCGCCCTGGTGCAGAGCCTCCACCACGGGGCCACCCAACCCCCTGGCCATGCAAGGTGATACACATCAATATATAATCCAAGTTACATCAACATAATAAAAACCAAAAATCAGCCTAACGTTAATCTATAATCAACCTTGCTAGGTGTTTCAATCTAACATTAATCTAATATCAATTTAACATCAATCTATAATCAACCCAATATTAACCTATAATCAATCAATCTATCATCAACCTAACATGAATCCCTATCAATGAATCCATTAATTTCTTCAGATGACTAGCCACAGGCCTCCTTAGGACAATAATAAAATGTTGGTTTTGGAGTTAAGTTTGATGGACCTCTCCAAAAAGGCTATTTTATAAACTCCGTGCCAATTTACTTCAGTCCAAGAGTAATATATTTTTTTTTAAATCTAAAATTATTGATACGATAAAGTTATCTGTAATCATAATCTTTTATGAATTTCATTAATAATTTGTCCTTTAAATGCGGTGTGCTGCCAAGATCGTGTAAGTTTCATTGTATGGTTGAACACAAATGCTTTTTTTTTGCAAAATATGTGATAAGCCAACGGGAAAATAACCTTCAAATATATATTCCCACCAAACAGTTTAGTTGCATTATGGCAGAAATTTACTTTTCATCAAAAGATCTGTTTTCTCTGGGCTTGGCACTACTGATTCTTCTTTGCAAGGAGCAATATGCAAGGCTAATATGCTTTCTCTGACCTACTTAAGCCAATTGTGTGTTCAATTTATCACCTATTTAGAAGCCAAGTTCATTTGAATGACAATGACATTTGTACTGGCTGCACCGCTAAATGATTTTATGTTTTGTGTGACATGCTTAAAGAATATGCCAGCATTATTTCTGACGTTTTGTGAGACTTTATTTCAATAATAAAGCAAAAACTCGACAGATGAGCTCTGACATGATGAAATTTGCACAGCTTTTTCTATTTTAAATTCATAGGTCAACAGAACTGTTTTCAGATCATCATTTTCATCATGAGCTATGGAGCTTTGAAATATCCATTTAACAAGCGCCCTTGAGGTGATTTTCCCACAAAAGCGGCGCTATAAAAGTTATCCATTTATTATTTAACTGGAAAAATAAATAAGACAAAACGCTATAATGAGGTTTGTTACATACTTTCCGACAAATTAGTAAAATATTTATTATATTGACAGGAAACTAGGAAATTTAACTGAATCTGGAATATTGGCAACTAATGGACACGCACTGAATTTTTCAAAATTATGGGGCATAAAATTAATGATGATTTTTTTTCCATGCATATTGTTAAAGCTAGCACCGTGGAAACAGAAATGAGAGGTAAAACATTAGTGGGCGAAAATATTAGAGTATGCAGCACAATGCACATAAAAAAATTTGCAAAAGAACTCTTCATCACAATGCATTAAAAAATATATATTTATACATAATTATGTTACCAAAATAATATTGCATGAAATACTAGTTATGTGGGATCTTTGCAAGTTTATAATAAAAAAACTTGATTGCACTTTACAGCACTCGCCACTGTTGATTTATAAGAAATTAAATTTTATGCACATTATTATTCCACCTTATTGAAATGTGCACTATTTTTCGTACTTTTTATATCTCTGCCAATATAAAATTACATCTTCTTTCTTCAGTGTTTATAACGTATTCAATTGTAAACTTTTTGCAGTGGCAATACTGAAACCAATAAATAAACTCCGAGATGAGATTACTGTCGAGTTTATAATATTTCGTGACCTTTGTGGTAGAGCCATAAGATCCTTGGCTCTGGGCTCAGTGGTTGCAGGTCAAATCCCTAAATAAACCAAAAAATAATTTTAAATGAAAAAGAACATGGTATATTTTTATCTCATTCAAGGGCGGAAGAAACAGTGCTTGAAATTAGAGATAGTAGATATCAGAATTGGGTGTACCTGCGGTTTCAGTTACCGGTGACCTGCGAGGACCCGGTTATTTATCCAGTTCTTTTTGGAACCGGTTCCTGGTGCCAGAAAAGTTCCATGAAGGATATTTTTTCGAAAAGTACTAGCAAATCGACAAAAGTTCCTCGCCAAAAATAAGTACTAGACGGTAGAGATTTAAAAACGAAAAGAACTGGAACTGGTTCCTCGCCAAAAAAAATATTTATGGGGGGGTGGCAATTTCCAAAACATATTGCGAAAATTTGGAACTGGTTCCTCAGAGAAATAATATCGACGGTTCCAGTTACCGGCTCCTTTTAACCGGGCAGGAATATCGACCATCTCTACTTGAAATGGCATTAGCTATCAGATCTGAACAGTGAGATCCTAACCTTCCTCTTCCCCATCTCCTTCCTCTCCCCACTTCCTTTAGTATCACAGTGAAATTCAGAGGAATGCCCTGAATTGAGGTTACCAGTCCCACTGACTCTGGGAAGTTGGTACTCTTGTGTTACAATATAAAAAAAATTACGAGGTAAATAACAAGTATTATTATTGATTACAGGACTAAATGGAAATGGAACTTCAAACGGAAACTACACTCCCCTGAGGGTCTACCACAATGAAAGAGGAAGGAAGGGACAATTCAGATATTAGAAACCTCTATAATTCATACAATAGATGTTTTATTTATATTTTTCAATACGCTCGAATCGTCAACAAACCTAAGCCTTCGCCTTTTTCACCTTTTTGTCTTGGAAACACATTGTCAGTTGATAGAACTATCCATTTTCACGTTTGAAAAGGCTTATGTTGTATCATTATTTCAATAGCCTCTTTCCAGGTGGGTGTACAATTCAATTATGTCATCACTGTTTTCAGAATCTCAATAAATAAGATTAACAGCCGTTGTTCCCAAATGCACAATTACGCTCTTCCCAATGCAACTCTACTTAACTTATGCCAATCCGAGTACTTGAGTTAAGGAATCCAAACAGATGGATTAAACTCTGCTAACCAACAGACTTTTTTGAAAAAGTGTCAACACGGTGACATTTATGTTATCTGACGTTTGCATAATTCTAAATTTGATTTCGTAGATATTTATTGAAATAATCACATACATGTGCAGAAAAACAGTGTCAAAATACTTAAAAAGAATATTTTCAAATATCGTAATGCATTATTTACAATCATATTGAATTTCAAGGTCAAGATTTAGTGAATTTTAAACAACCTACTCTTGATGCCATTTTTTCCTTTTTGGATTGTTGAGAACAGTGGGCCGAGCAATGGCTAATAAGGGAGGAATCACTTAAGATAAGCAAAGTAGGGAACAGGCAAAGAATACAATAGTTGTCTTTTCATTTAATTGAACGGTTATAGAAAAGTTGGGAACAACGGCCGTAATTGATTTGTGTCTGCATAAGCCATGAGGATTTATAATTTTCAACTAGCTTCTCACACCTTAACTGTTAATTGTTAAGTATAAATAAGAATCAATTTTCTCAAATGTAAATATATAGTATTTTTCAATATTCACTGGGGCAAAATTAACAATTGATCATTTTGGTAAAATCAAAATTCAACATTATTTGTCAATACGCTTGATTCACGCCTCATTCGTAACAAACTTATATGCCCTATCTTCATAGTAGGAGTAGGAAAACTTCCAGCATCTTTTTTTCATCTCCATTGACTAGAAAAAGACCCTGGAAGCTTGTTGACTCCCAGTATAAACAGGACATTAGATGTCCTTTGTTATTTTAAGAATCCTCATAATTTGTAATTATTTTTTTTGTAATGGAAGATATTATTATATTTTGTATAAAATACTACGTACTAATGATAATTAAGTCACAATAGTGTACTGCAACACATGAATATTGATGTTTGTGATAATGTATGACAGCTTTTCATAACTTATAACTTGAGTGTTTGAATGTCTCTTTTTTATGTAGCTAGCGAACATGATTTAAAAATGACCAAAACATTTTGGATGTACTGAAGGGTTAAAATTTGGATGCAAATGTGCCTATCTATATTTTATCAACAAAAACTAAAGAGAAAATTTTGTTTAATAATGAATAATATTAATATGACGAATTTCAAAAGAGTGAAGAAGTTGTGTTCAAGGATCAGTGTTCCCTAGCATTAGTCACCTCAGATTGGTGTTGTTGTACATCACATGTCAGTCTACAGATTGTGCTACTACTGCCTCTCTACAGATTTAAGCATTTATAAAGTTATCAAAACGTGCACCTTGATAATATTAAGGATATGAAAGGATTCATATTTATTGTTTCGTGTATGCATTTTTTTAGTTCATATTTGCATATTTTTTCGATGTGTTCACAGTGTTAAAAATTCTGTGTATGTTTTTATATTGAATATTTCTACGGCAACATTTAGAATAAATGGTTTAATTTTTTATGTTTTTTTATTGACGAAAGGTAACAAAAACGGAATTAGACAGAAAGAAACAATGGTTTTCCACAAACCGTATAATTAGCAGTATGTAATAAGCAATGAATTACAACAATTATTATACGATAAATTCCCATACGTCCTATTTTATTCTTAAAAATATCTTAATTGGGCTACATAAAAAATATTTAACAAACAAAAGATGTAGTTTTCATAAAACTCAATGTCAATTATTCAAACCTCGAGGTCCAAAAGTTCAATCACTACTACATGTAGCGTACATAGTAGTTAGATCAATTACATACAAACATTTTGCAAAAATCACTATTATCATTTTTTTTAAATAATGTAGTAACTAAAAGAAAGAACAATCACTGCCAGCTTCTATAATTTAATGAAGAACAAAGATAGTTATATTTTCATCGGTTCAAAGGAAAAAAATCATTGCGTGGAATCTTTGGACCGACATTATAGAACTCTGAAGACGATAAGACTCTCGATAAGACGATATATATACATATTATTCCTATGTCTTTATAATAAAAGTATTTCACAATATCCCCGTGTCCCTATTACCGAATGCAAAATTTTGAGTTTAGAGGTAATTTATTTTAATAATTCATGAACGTAGTTTTGCACTAATAAACATGCGGGTTATACAAAAAAAACGATTTTAGCTAAGATTAGTAAATACATAATTTGATAAAATACAGCCTTTGCAACAGATCTCTGGATTGAGAGATTTCTTAGAAAACAAATTCTAAAACATTATTCGAGTTAGGTAGACCTCAGATTATCGTGTAGCCTGGTGGAATTTTGGGAAGAAGAAAATTGACTTGAAGGAGTTAAAGAAATGTATAAAATCCCTAAATAAAATTAATACATCAAGCTACTAAACATTATGAAGTAGGTATTTCCCTCGGAGAATCATAACATTGATGCACAAAACATGTGAATAATATCTCTTATGTGTTTGTCTCTTGTGTCTTTCTCTAGGGAAGAGAGCACCACACAAACTGAATTCCTGTCGTCACAAAAATCATCTTATTCTTCCATTCACACAGTTGGAAAGCTAAGTTATCACTATTATATACATTTACAGATCTCAACTAAACTTAAGAAGCCTACAACATCAAGGAGGTGAAACAAGTTAGAATCTATGCAAAGCATAACACTAAAATATAAACTTACTCTCGAGTGTAAAGTCTGTTGTCTTTAGGTAATATACTTTTTAGAATAAAATTCACAAATCATTCTCCTTCAACTTTGTCACAAATTTAAAAATCCCAAGTAGCTCAAGAGGTTGCATCGCAATGCCGGGCAACTTTCAATAATTAATAATTCAAATAGAATGCAACAGCCGATTCTTATCAACAAAATACCAACACAAATCATCACAGAAGACTGTACATTTCCTAAAGCCGCATATATTAAAATATACTGTAAAGGGACTACTTTGTTACCTCTGTGGTAATGGCATCTCCAGCTTGCCCATTATCTGACAAGGGGTTCTCTATTTTCTTTAATTCATCTATTCCGGAATCAACTTCCATTGGCTCGGGTTCATACAGCAGTTTATTTATGATGTCTTCCCCCATGGAATCATCTGTGGCCTTGGTAATCGGTTGGGCGCTATTGCTCATCTCTCCATTCTTATCCGGAGAATGTTTACCATTGGATAAAATGTCATCCGCATTGCTAGTATTAGTATTATCGTCTACATTGCTGATGTTTTCATCCATGGTGCTAGTGTTCTCGTCAACATTACTTAAACTATCCTGTTCATCTTTCTCAGTTTCACCTGTGACCTTCTCATCTGTATTTGCGTCCTTATCTTGTTCTGAAGAGGTTTCTTCAGTTTCTTTATTAATATCTTCCGAAGTATTGAGAGGATCCTCAACATCTTTCTCTTTTTCATCACACTTATCACCATTTTCACTGCCTCCAACATCCTCAACAAATTCAGGCTCAGCAGCAGGTTTGGTTGGAGAAAGAGAAAGGTTTTCAGGAACGTCTGCTTCTGCCTTAGGAGAAGTCACGGGAGCTTCATCTTCTTTGGCAGAGTTCTCCTCCAGTTTAGCATCGTCTAGTAATTCGCACGACGCATCTTCCCCATCTCCCTCGCCAGTATTGTTTTTATTAGAATCATTTGAGTTTTCATCAATAAAGATTGGTTCATCATTGGCAGGTTTGTTGGGTAAACTGGGCTTCTGAGCGTGAGATTCATCAGTCTGCAATATTTGTACTTCGTCCTCGTCATCACTCGTGATATCCGTACAATTTTTTTCTTTCAGCCAAT
The DNA here is from genome assembly GCA_022651775.1 of Drusus annulatus. Lineage (NCBI taxonomy): Eukaryota > Metazoa > Arthropoda > Insecta > Trichoptera > Limnephilidae > Drusus > Drusus annulatus. Next base: position 730,085 of record JAGWCC010000416.1, read on the forward strand.
TCTTGTAGCCTGAATTGAGAGTTTCCCGTACTTCCTCGAACCTTTTGCAAGAGGTTTTGAGGGTTTGGTCGAAATTAAGCTGCATCTCTTTGACGTCACTTATGCTTTTTGTCCGCAATTCTTGGGAGGAGTTTTTGAGCTTATTGAGTTTTTGTAAGACATAATTCATTATATCAATAGCATCCACAACGTTGAATTTGAACCACTCTACGGAGCCAGCGGGAGCGTTGTTGTCTACAACACTCTTGCTGGGGGCCAGAGAGGTGCTGGAGACAATGCGAGGGCTGCTGACTGCTTTCCCCTTCTTGGTGATCACAGGCGTGGTCCAACTGTGCAGTTTGGGAGGCTGCGAGGGGGCAGGCTTGTTTTGTCGCTGCAGGCGCTGCTGCAGTCGCTGCGAGCGTCCCTGCGCAATACCGCTCCTGGCCAGACTGGCTTCATCTATAGCCACGATAGTAGCGGAGTATCCGCCCGGCATGTTGGGGTTGTTGTTGACGGCGAATATGCGACCATCGGGTAGTTTATACATTTTACTAGAGGACAGGGTGGAGGGGTCCACCTTGAACTTGAGTCCACCGGTGACCTCGTTGATGGTGACGTCGTTCTCAGTCATCTGAATGATGTTGGAGAAGGCTGTGGAGGGAAGCACCGCAGGGTACTGGCGCTGCTTGGGCTCCGTGAGGGCGGACAGGGGCTTGGGCACGATCTTGGGTGTGGGGGTGAGGCACTGGACGTCGTCGTCGGGCTTGCTGGTGGCCACGGGCTCCTCTTCCTCTTCCTCCTCCGTGTCCATAGGCAGGTCTGGTGTGCACACCACCGCGTCATCTTCATCTTGGGAACTCATAGTTGGCATTGCTTGCATATCGAGCCCCTGAAAACAATTGATAACAACACTAAATCGAGGATGTTATGTGAAAAATTGACCAGTAGGTAGGTCAATTAACCGGGGCGTTTAGACTGATGTCAAACTAAAATGTGATTGCTTAACCGTACGCGCTATGCAATATTGTACGCCAATAATCCGTTATTCCAGTCACAGGTGCGTAGTGGAATGCATTAGCTTAAAAAGAAAATGGAAGCTGTCAAAAAGAACACTATAATATGTGCATTATCTTATACACATCAGGAATGCGGCGAAAAGACAAATTTAGACATACTGATATGCATACAATATCCATAGTTTATAATATTCCAGTTAGATATAAAGAAGATAAATAATATTATACAAATGATTATAGGAAAAAAAGAAGAATACAAATAAATATTATATTGGAAAAAAATAGAACTCACCTGAGTCAAGCTGTCGAGTGAGAGATTGAGGCTATCGTTAACGATGACATTAGAGTACAGGTCCCGCACAGGCACGGAGTAATTCTGCTGCGGCACGTATCCATTAAACACGTTCATGTGAGGCATGGACTTGCGGCCCTGCTTCTTCTCGGGCCGCACCATGCTCACGACATTGGCGTTGAAGCGCGACACCAGCGGCGGGGGCAGATTCTGCACCATCACGGGTGCGGACATCCGCACCCGCTTGGGCGTATTGCCAAACTGGGTGGCCATGGGGTTGATAGAAATCTGTGGAATGGCCACTTTCATCGTGGAAATTGTATGCATCGGGACCACAGGCGGCTGGATAGGGATCGACGGTACTGTAACCTTCTTGATGCTGACTGGAGAACCCAGTCGCTTTATGGCTTGCCGAGCTTCATTGATTGAGAGGGCTTTCTTCTGTTCGGGGGTTTGTAGCTTCACTTCAGGTAATATGGTCTTCTTCACATCGCTTAACCTCTTTTTGTTGTCTATGATAGCGGGGGTACTGTTCCGTTGTCTCGTGGTGTTACGCTTGCAGCATTCTGATTCGTCCACCTGACATTTTCTAAGCAAGATCACCTTTTCGGCACTATCGGTACAGCCTTGAGCTTGCCTGAAAAATAAAAATAAATGTCTCAAATACATTGCAAGTGGATAGAATGAGTACAAGTTTCCCTAGAAGATATGGAAAAATCAAAAGTATAATAAAGAATTGAAGCAGTGATTTGAAGAGGGGCTCATTATTTAAAATAATAATCTTTTCGAAGGACTGCTTCAATGGATTGTGAAAGTCTTTTTTGCGCCTGCCATAATTTAAAAACTTTCTTCATAATGTTACAGCACAAAAGAGAGTCGAGACAAAGCAATATGGCATATCATCCTCGCGGAAATGACATGATATTTAGTTAGTTACTGGATATATTATTGAATCTTACTTGTTCTTGAAGTTACAGTAGAGGATGAGGACCCAGTAGCGAGCCCTGTGGAGCCACAGTGGTTTAGGATTGCAGACAAAGCATTTCCAGTCATCGTTTGATTCTATCTCGTTGATCTTTTGTACGCCAAAATTTCTCTTAATGCATTTCTAAAAAAAATTAACATAATATGAAAAAATATATATTCCATAAGGTGGGGGAAACATACAAGACCTTTGTCTTATAACATGCATTTGGGAACATTCACTAATCAGAAGTAGAAATAAATTAAATAGTGGTCGATAAAAATAATACATAGCATGATACAAGAGAAAGACAGAAAAATAACTATTTTGTTAGTGATTGGGGATAAGAATTTGAGTAGACAAATAAATATCCACCATTTAAGAGATTATGTTTGAACAAGATCAGAGGCCATTTTTTATAGCTCTGTTTTAATCTCTCCTTCATTTTCATAGACAATACATGTATTAAAAGAAGAGGTTACGGTGAAGTACTCAGTGGCGGGTTTATGGAGAATCATTTTGGATTGGGGTATTTCAAACTCTATCAGAGAGCCATTTTGAATTTTTGACATTTGAACAGCCCCTGTTTAAGGCCGATTCTTGGCCCATTTCAACATTTTATCGAGTTAATAATAATAATAATAATATTTGGATAATTTGTATAGCGCCGTTTTTGTGAAAAATCACCTCAAGGGCGCTGTACAAATCTTAATTTCTACTTAATATTAATTATTAGTTTATATAAATATACAGCATCATACTTTCACATAGCTAATCAAAAACTGAAACGGCGAAATGTCAAAAAATCAAAAGAAAGTTGATCCTCGATTTGGTGGAAGTTAATTCAAAACACCCCGACTTTAGTCCAAGTGGTTGACAGAGCTGGGTGGTGACCAATAATCCATGGTGAGTTACCTCACAGAACACCACAGGACAACCCGAGCAGCAGTAGACCTGTCCGCCCTGCCCGCACCAGCGGCAGTACAACTCGCTGCCATCCTCGCCCTTCTCGAACTCCCCGCTGTTGTAGAAGTCTTGGCACGAGATGCAGACCAGCGAGCGCAGCAGTGGGTGCATGCGATAGCGGTTGGTGTGGCGCGTCAGCAGGCCCAGGTGCTTGTCACACGCCGTGCAGTGGAGGCGAGCCTGCTTCACGCGCTTCAGCTCTGAAAGACAAATATGCAAATGATAAAACGTAGAATAACTTAGAAACCTTATACCTTTTCTTAACCACCTGTGTAGAATTTAAAGTTAAATCATTTGTAGTTTTGCTTGTATTAGAAAGCTACAAAGTGAAGTTTAGTGCCAATTTTGAGTGCTGAGGCTTAACCCAATATAACCAGATATTTGGAAGAACTAAGTTCGCTTCTGCAACAGAATGCGAGACCTGGAGGGCCATATTCAAGCCAAATAAAGTGTAAAAATACATAGTTTGATAACTGCACAAATATATTAGAAAAATTATAGTCAACATAAAAAGGATCAATATTTATCAGTTTTGGAGAAGGCAAAAACTTAGGAAATGAGCATCATAAGCCGATATGACATTTTCACAAACAACCATTCAAATATGTAGTAGTAATTTTTTGGTAATAATCATTTTTTGGTGAATAAATAAATAAACAATTCTACTAACCATCAAATTTCTGAAGATAGTACTTGCGTTCTTCTTGCTCAATAATATCCAGAAAATCGGAATCGCTGGGATCTGAAAAAAATAATAAAATATGAATACAAATCAATTTTAACAGCAGAATAAGATACCAGAAGCAATTTTTTAGGGGCACACATACCAGGAATATTGTCAAGAGCATCTATTTCGCTGTTAGCTGCGTTAGAACCTGATCCAGAGTCGGCATTTTTACCGCCCTCGTCCACAATTTTAGGCATTTTGACGGTGTTATAAACTAGTAATATAAACTACACATTAAAATTTAAAGTTACTGAATATGCCAATTCTACTTTAATCACGTCTAATATCCTAATATTTTAAAGTTTTCCCGATTAAAAACAAAAATCAAGATACACGGAATGCCTCCAAGAGCAAGCTTCTCGACAACGCCATAGAAAACAAAGGTTTTTCCATAGAAATATAGAATGTAGAGTATGTAGACTATCAACTGCAGATGTCGAATGTCCAAGGCTGCCGAGGCCTTTTCATGGAATTTATTTTTCAATGTTGGTTGAACTGACTTCTGGTGCGAATTCGTACGTGGCAAGGTACGGTTAACCTACCGGAGGCTGGACACCATCTTAGCTACTTTTATTATTTTTACAGTACAGCCTACCTGCCAGTTTTTTTTTAGTAAGAACTTATTCAACCGGAACATGCGTTCATTTTTTATTCTCAAAATGTTGTCGGGCGGTATTTTTTTAGCTATATTATTTATTCCAACGGAAAAGGTATAATAAACATTTTCACTCTTAGTTATTTCGGAAACGGTTCATTTTAGTATTCAATAGTGATAAATATTTGTTGTGATTTGCACCACAACCATATTTTTAAATTTGTAGGAACGGTAATTAGGTAAAATACGTTGATTAGTGGCGTAATTTATAATCAACCATTTTCATGTTTTTTAAATTTCTACTACGTCACCCCCCTTCGGATCGTACGTTTGATAATAATATTACTTTCAACTACGGAAAAGTTAAAGCCAAGACAAATGCCCGTTTTAAATTTTCGACTTGACGGTGCTCCAATGTTCATTGCTATTTTTTTTTCGTCGTGCTCGCTCGCGCAACCTGTACTGACTTGTTTTGAAATAATCAAATCAATTTTGTAAAAAACTGACAGGCTAGTGACAAGGGTTTGGCTAATTGTACTGCCTCTCATAATGCTTGAGTTGTAACGCAGTACATTACAAGCAAATGGTACAAGTCAGTCATCGGTCACCGATATTGCTCGTTATTGTATTGTTCTTATTACGCTCACTTTATAAGTAAAAGCCCCAGGGGCGCATTCACGAAGAAAAAAATTTATGTACAGTGTATGAATATCAAAAATATATGCACAATGTACAAAATATGTACAATAGTCAAAAATCATATACGAGTATAATATTGTACATGGTTTTTGACCTTGAGGTATCCGATTTTGGCATTTTCCTGATCATTCAAAGTGGCGAATGTGCATTTGACGCCGTTTTTCAAGGTGTTATCACTTTCATGATTTTAGGGTTCAAGATATCCGATTTTAACATTTGCCTAAGCATCTAAGGTGGCCATGTGATTATGACGCCATTTTTCACTATGGCCGCTATTTTCATGGTTTATGGATTCAAGGAATTTGATTTTGGCATTTGCCTGAGAGACCTAGATGACGAAATTCGAATTTGAAACATTTTTCCAAAAGTTCATATGTGTGTCGTTTTTATTGTTTTACGTGTTTTTTTGTCACAGTTTAAAATGCTCGACCTTGTCAAAAACCTTCTTAAAATCAGTGTACAAATGACTTTAACTTTTCTAGTAAACTGACAAAATAAAATAGTAAGCTAGTTACAGGTTGGTCAAAAATGTGTTATTTTGAGTCGAGAATGTTAACATTGACGATATAAACATGCAAGTACATATTGCGGCCAATAACCTTGGCAGAATCTGACGACGATGAGATGAAATGATTGTCTATAGAGCATATCACACCTTTTTTATGAATTTGCTTGACTTTGGTTAGTTAGCTCATTATGTGTTAACAGCAATGCGCTAGCAATCTTAAACCTTAAAAATCCTTAAAAAATACTTTAGTCAAAGTGAACGGAGAATCTTAAAAAGTTAGGATAGGTGATGAAATTTTAACATTCGATTCACGTTCAGCCTCTACACTCCCTAAAACTATTTTTAAACGAACTCGATGCAGAATCCAAGAAATTCAAAATGGTAGTCGTAAATAAATAAAAAATAATGTTGTGTTTAGATTCAAGTTAAACGTCTCCTTAAACTGACTGATTTTGCTTTTCAAATAAATCTTTGCAGAACTAGAATTTCAAAATTGTCCTTAAAAATATTTCTTATGACAAGGTTCGCGTTTAGCTTTCCACTTAACGCCCCCCAAAGTGTTGTACACTATATGAGCAACGATTCAACAACAAAATATTTAATCAACCAAAATATATCAATTGTGAACGCCGCTTAGTTTTTTTTCATTACGTTACAAACAATGTGGGACACAGAATTTTTTTTTGTCATTGAGAAGTTCAATAAATAGAATTTATAATTCACTCAGTGAAAAAAACTAGATTACTGGACTAATCAAGTATTACAGCAAAGGTCATAGACACATAACCCACCGAAATAAATAAGTATCGAACTGAAGGTCATGTCCTGTTTAGGGATGGTAGCATAAATAAATTTAATGGTACTAGAGTTTTTGATACATAGGCTTCAAATCATTAAGCATTAGATAAAACACAATTTATAAAAAGAGTGAAAGTTGCTATAATATAGTTATAGTATAAAAAAAATCACACCTTTCAAAATATATAAAATGTTAAAGTGATGGGACAGCACCAAAACTGGAATGTACAATCTTCCACGAACACTATATATAGCTGTATAGACACCGAATCGTGGGTGGCGCAGAATTTTTTTAAGTATGCCAGTACACCCCTGAATTTATATGGTGTATTTATGCTGGCCCATAGACAATAAATCTATGAGTAGAGTAAGCCTTTTTTAGTACTGAACCAATCATGAGACTACGCTGTACATTTTCTGTTTTGTGATTGGCTAATTGCACATTTCATATTTTGGTTGTGCACATGATTTTGCAAGTCCCACATACAAATTACAAAACGAACGTACAATACTTCAAAATGATACAGTTAACAGGCAGAATTTGCCGTTGTCGCCGGTGTTCTGTTCTGTTCTGACTTCATCAATGCGCATTGCGTGCGGTTCGTTTATTATTTTAACCGTTATTATGGAAAAAAAGTTATTATAACTTGCGTTTTACATAATTATATATTCATACAGTGATTAAAATAATAGGAATATTTTGTGTTTATTTTTATTACATTATTATGTGATCGTGTTTTATTGAAGAAATTATCAAGTCCTGCATGATTGTTTTTTAATGCATTGTTTTAATTAAAGTCAAATCCTTCAGTTTTATGTAAAAATATTTTCTGAAAAGATAATTTTGCGTTTTGTCAAATAAATATTTTTGACAGGCGACGTAAATTGCAAAATTTCGAAGGATAACTGCCATTGTTATTGTTTGAGAAAATGAATTGCAACTGACGTTTACGTAATAATGTTACAAACAATGCAATTATATACAAATATGGGATTAAAGTTTCTGAAATTAATTTGTGACAAGTGAAATAACAATTTTACTTATTAAAATGTGTAAATAAGTAGATAATTTAAGTTCTGTGATTTACAAATATAAACAATTGGACGATTGGTTTTTATAAGTTTTCGGCAATCAAGCGGCAAATATTAGCGATTTCCTTTGGGATATTGTTTAATCTGTGATATTTAAATAATTGAATTATTAACTGCAGTAGTTGTGTGATAAAATAAGTTTTAAAGATGACAGTGACATACACAGCGGAGGTCGCTACCTGCAAGGGGTTCGGATGTTTCCTCAAACTGTTGTTCAGGTAAAGGCTTTAAATTGATATTTATGTCATTTTACTGTAGGGTCTTGTCTAGGCCAGTTTTTGAATGGCAATTCAAAATTTAAATATACCTCCAAAACATGAAAACCCCCAAAATTTACCCCCGCCCAATTTTTGTACTATCATAAAATAGATAGTACAAATCAATTTTTTGTACGCATTCGTTTATAGGTCCCAGGTAATTTATTTAACATTTTTGGAGGAGTTCAACAACTTTTCTGTAATTCAATATATTATCTGGCTATTGAATTATTTTTCAAACTTTTATATTGCAAACTTAACCTTTTATCAGATCGTACTATGTAGCTCGATACAGTACATTTGAAAAGTCGAATTATTGAATCTATGATTATTTGTTTATTAGATTTTCATTTGAATATTAAAATTTGTGCAACATTTAAAAAGCCCTTCATTTACCAATTCATTTTATTATGATCTTACAGTATTATTACGCTAAGCCATCTTCTGCCACGTTCGATAGAAAAAATGCTCATACATACAAAAGTTTGAAATTTTCTTCCGATTACAGTCCTTCACGATTTATTCACTATGTTCCTTTTGATGTTTGTGTCATGACTAAACCAGTAACTAGCGTCCTTGATGCGTGTTCAAACTATGTAAAGAAATCAGACTACCAAAAAAGAATAATACCGATACACAAAACAGCTTACTTTATAAAGGAATGAAATGTTATAATGCGCTGCCGAAAACTATCAAAATTATACCAATTAATAAATTAAAAATAACCAGTAAGAACCACATAAAATACATTAGTAATATCAAGTAGAATATAAGTTATTATTACTAAGTCAAAAAGGATATATAAGTAGTTACTTTGTAAACTATTGTACTAGTCTTAAATAAATACGCATCACAGTCATCACATAACAAAAGCCGACACCGGCCTAGCAGTAACAAACGGCTAAAAAAATACCCCTTGTATCTTATACAATTCGAACTAAAATAATATAATTTTTAATCAATTTTAGACTTCAAATTCAAAATTGGCATTCCACCTACGAATGGCCAGCGGCTATGGCTAAAGCTAAGCTACGCCTACCAGATCATGACGAGATGATAGCTTGGCAAAATAACTGCTCGTACGTCCTCACCAAGTTGGTCGATAGTTAGTTTATTGAACCCAACATAACTATTGCAGCTAGGCGAAACTTTAATTCATATTTCCGTGATTATATTAGTGATTGACAAAATTTACGCACGTACTTTGTATTCAGAAGAGTAGATCCAAACAGAAGGCAAATCAGATGTAAGCGTAGGTAATGAACAAGGTGAAAGATATACGAGTAGATGATTAGAAAATCTAGAATGGATGAAAGAAGGAGATTTTTGGACCCCCCCACGATGAATATTGTGGAAACGAGATCCCCGAGGCGTATGTGTGGTAAAACCATATTTGACCGTATTACAAGTGTGGAGATCCGGCAATAATGCAAGACTGAAAAAAGCGTGGTGAACAAGAAGAACGTGGTAAAGAAGAAAGGGACGCTTAGATAGTTCGGACATGTGGATCGGATGAACGAAGAAAGGAGTCACAGGAGAATATATGACGCGAAAGTGAATGGAATAAGAAGCCTGAGGCAGACATGGCACGACCAAATTAATCATAATCTGTATAGTCGTGTCAAGAATCAGAATAACAGAAGAGTATGTATGAATGTGAAAGAAGCAAAGCGTGTGTGTTAAGACCCAAGTATACACATTTGTGTAGCGGTCTATCCTCTCTGCCTACCCCTCCGGAGAAACGGGGTTATTGTTTGGATAGTTTCTGACTTACTCCGGTAAAATTCTCTCTTTATTCTCTGGTATAATTTAAATGTTATTCTGTTGTTTTCTCATTGTTTTGTTATTTTATTTTATAATTTGTTCTCCTTCTGTATGTATGTATAACCGCACACTTTGTATTTTTTGTTTAGTACCCTGATGATGCTTAGGCTAAGCGAAACCAGTCGGTTATAAAAAAATAAATACATTCGTGGTCTTATACAAAGTTATTTTTCATTTCTTTAAATAATGTATTAATTATTTATCGAATCGCTGGCATTATTATTATTACTCCCATTCTAATGACTAATGACATTAGATTATATGCATTTGCATAGGAGTTATTCACTATGCATATCTGAGCCTTTTTTTCGATATTACATATTTAATGACATTAGATTATATGCATTTGCATAGGAGGTATACAATATGCATATCTGAGCCTTTTTTCGACATTGCATATTTAGGGGCTATTTCACCACCTCTCAATAAACTACTATTCATTAGTTAACTCTAATCATCGGAATATTCGTTAGCTATCTCCTTCCGCAAGTTTGGCTTGCAACGCCGCTTTTTTTCAAACCTTATCCCGTCTGCTGTCACGTCTGTCAATACAATGCCGTTATTTCTATCATAAACTAACTTTCACAACACAACATTCGCGCGCGAAGCTCATTACATCCCTCTCACCAAATAGTTAAACGCGTCTCTATATTTAAATAAAACATATTTCTATTTTATAACTTTATTGTATTATTCAGGGACTATTTCACCACTTCTCAAGAAGCTGTCAACGTAAAGTGCACCCCAGTAGTTAGAATCTATATTCTGATTTAAAATGGCGGCGTACTGTTTTGACAGCTGACAGTAGGCGAGTTTTCTGTTGAAGTTGATTTTTTACTGTAATTATGGAAGTGGTTGAAGATTTAAATATCTTAGACGAACAGGACATGGCGGAAAGACGTAGACCGCGTGTTTTCAAACCAAGAGTCAATTTTTTATACGTCTTAGATGACATTGAGTTTAGGTCAAGATTTCGCTTGACAAAAAATGCCGTAAAGGAGATACAAAATCAAGGATAAAATCTCCAAGAAGCACACGGTATGTAATTCTAATATACGCCTTCACAATATATCACGGAATATACTATGAAATAACAACAATCTTTGGCAGTACAATATACCCACATACAACATGTTCATGCTTACAAACTATCAACCTTCACCAAGCAATAATAGACACTCCCCAATGCACTTCACTAATATAATTTAATAATAAAGTTATAAAATAGAAATATGTTTTATTTAAATATAGAGACGCGTTTAACTATTTGGTGACAGGGATGTAATGAGCTTCGCGCGCGAATGTTGTGTTGTGAAAGTTAGTTTATGTTAGAAATAACGGCATTGTATTGACAGACGTGACAGCAGACGGGATAAGGTTTGAAAAAAAGCGACGTTGCCAGCCAAACTTGCGGAAAGATATAGCTAACGAATATTCCGATGATTAGAGTTAACTAATGAATAGTAGTTTATTGAGAGGTGGTGAAATAGCCCCTTAATGACATTAGGTTATATGCATTTGCATAGGAGCTATACAATATGCATATCTGAGCCTTTTTCGACATTGCATATTTCAGCCATTTTATTCCAATTATCATATTTTTTCCCTGTTCTCGCAGTTTACTAGCAGACTGACTTTTTGCATCCACCATTTTTCTATGCAATCCCCCCCCGATACGAAAAATTAAAAAATCCACCCCTCCAACACATGGAAATAATAAATGCATATAATTTATAAGGATCAATTTTTTTACATGCATATTTTGCACTTTTAGTGTATATATTGGCATTTGTAGTTCGTATTTAGCTATATTATTTCAATGCAATATAATCCGATGTCTACTAATGACTAAACCTAACTATTGTCGGCATATTTGTGTGGTACTAGTGCTGAGAATAACTGATTTTAACATGTCGAAATTCGATATGATGTTTTGACAAGATTCGTATACCTTAAATATCATTCGGATCGACACACTTCTTTTTGCAGTCTGGGGCGTCGCCACTATACGCCATATTTACGATACATTTTTTTTAATAGATCTAATAAAATATTCCGTTCGTTCATAGGTTGTTCTTTTGTACGACTGTACATTGATTTATTAAAAACTTAATTGTTTTGTTTATCATTATCTAACAATTAGGGTGTACAATAATTGATAATGAAAAGCGGATATTTCATCACCTCTAAGTTTAACTTTTGAGTAACTGCTCGTCAAAGTAACCTCAATCATAGGATTAACATGGCTTTTGAAATAGACATTTACTTGACGCGCAGCATTATTCAGTGGCGTTGAAACAGACCATATACGCTACTCGACGAGTAACGCTGATCGAAATTTTACTCAGAGGTGGTAAAATACCCTCCAGTCGACATAATTGATAAAATAAATGCTTTGGGTTTTTTAAAATTGATAGTCTTCGCCCAAATCGACAGTCTGTTTCCGGTAGATTATTTGGAAAAATCATTCGATTTTCGAAATGTTTGTGAAACGTATTTTTGGCCATTTCGAATAGGTATCAAATTGTTTGTACAATGCCCATCACTCGACATATATACCTTTTCCCTACTCATTAGCTAATGGCGGTATTCGTGTCAGTGGCGAGTTTACGTAACTATTATTCCTGTCCTAGGAAATGATTTCAAATGTCACCGTAGTTTCGTCATTAGAGGACAAATGAGATAGCGCTCACCAGTACTTTAATACACTCACCTGTGATTTAATATACTTACCTGGGCTTTAATACACCCATCTGTATTTAGGGTTGAACTACGGAATGCCTTAGCCAACCAATTTACCGCAGGGAAAATAATATTTAGGTATAATTATTCGTACATTCAAATTATTTTGGTGGCTCTTTTTGGGCGTGTTAATATTTATTTATGTAGGCAGGTACTAGGAATAGGCGGTGGTCTATTGTGTTGTACTAATTTACATAATTAAATGTACTTCGGATCCTGTTATAATTCGTCTCGTTTTTGGGTTCGTGGCTGGAGCATGTTATTTTGCTAATCGAAATTTTAGTAAAAGTAAACGCATAATATTCATTGAGAGGGGTTTCTGTGTTTATTTCAATCAATTTGTAAATTTACTCTGGGCTAGAGTGTAAGATTCGTTCAGTTTGTTAAGACCACCGTGAAAAATTATTTGAACCACTTTGCTCTTATTCTCTACATTCAGAGTGTAGTGAAAAGCAGCCCGGCGTCTCTCCCGTCTGAATACTGCTAGTATTAAGAATCCCCCCCCCTCCCTTAAATATATCAGGGTGCAATAGACTACTGGCTATGGATCCAATGGGATCATCAGTACATATATGAATAACACAGAAAAAGTTCTGCGTTAATAAATTCGCAATCACCCAAGATAATTATTATGTAAATGTTTTTTGCGCTGGTATGTCTCGTGGGTACTGTAAAAATAATATTTCTAACTCAATTACTATTTTTTTTTTATTATAAAGAACCTAAATAGGCTTGGGAAGAGAAAACTTTTAGTTGTCCCTTTGTGTAAATTTTAATAAACTTTTCTCATCGTGCAAATTACGTAAATGTATTTAGTATTTTTTTTCCAATATCATTAATTCGAATTTATATGAATCCATTTGTCTGGAGATAACTATATTAATTGTTGAAAGTTGCCTTCCTATTTCTATTCGAAGTATGTTATATTTCAGTGCTCGACCCTTAACTTATGTTTGGATACTTACATGATATGAAAACGGGCGTATTTAGCGGATCTGAACGGGACATAAGAAAACAAGGGGTCGGTGTTCTTAAAAAATATCTGTTGACATTATGTTTGAAGCAATTGATCACTTTATTTGTTTTATGGAGAAACCACTATTGAGTATCACACTAGAAACTAGAGATAATAGTGAAATGAATTATCGCATAATGATTTAATAAAACAAATTTATAACTTTATTCCACTTTTTTATTTTTTGACTGGACCAGTTTCAGCCTATAACGGCCATCTTCAGACTAGTACAGGTTGTTCTTATTCTATGGCTTATATACTATTTTTGGGGTGTCAGGGGTAGTAAACCATGATTTTACTTCAATTATATTTATCTTACTTTTACTAGTTACAAGTTACTTTTAGTTTATTATTTTATATATGGTATCTATCTGGTATGAATTTTTATTTAAAATGGGTTACAGTTGTATTTCTCAAAATATGATTTTACGATGTATTTATATAATACAAAGTTGGTGAATACTGATTATTAATGAGTTTATTTTAGGTTTTCCCATCTTAATTGTAACGTCAATTATTTTTCTAAAAGTTTAACACGTTTACACAATTCAGTCAGTTGGAAGCAAAGTTTAATTGACTTGTGTATTTTTTTATTCAACAAAGGACAATCTTTCATATTTTATATCAACGGGGATAGCGATTATATCTCTGCCGCCAGGCGGCTTGCAAACTAATTTGCATTAAATGCTTAATAATGGGCTTAAAGTCCAGATAATGACTGAAAATTCTATTACTAACAAATTTCATTATAAATATGATAACAATATTACAGTTTTCTCTCTATCAAAAGCACACCATGATAATTTTATTGAGGTTTTGCACGCTCCGTTGTATGTTACAAATGATTAATTAGGTAATATGTGCATATTTATTATAAGAATAAACAATGTACTTTCCTCATGAAATCAACAAATTCTAGTATGGGAATTAACTGCTTGTGGTTGCAATAAAATACCAGTGTGTGTGGTTAATAGGTGCATAATTCACAATTCTACATCAACAAAATACCACAATTACCTTTCATTGGAGCCAAAAAGCCATTTCTTATTAGAGAAAGGTTTTAAAGACACTATTTTGTAATACTAATTTTACTTATTACTTTGTTTCGTTTTTTTCATTTGGTCCATTTTAATCTTATGCCAGGATATTTATGAGTTCGTAATATTAATCTTTTGATTTTATTTCTGACAGTATGGAATAATTCCAATAATTCAATTATTGACAGTTCAAATCAAATTAATGTTAATGTATCATTTTAAAATACACCAGTCTAAAGGTGCTTGCACAGGGTGAAACTGGTTCGGTCTAAAATAAATAAGTGCAGCAATTAAAAAATATATATTTTGTGAAACATACAGTCGTGCGAAAATATTGTTTTATTTAATTTCTACAGTGTTGCATTAAGGCGATTCAATCGAACCAACTCGAATGAAATCGCGCACTCCTTAAGCTGATGGCGACAAGGGTGAAATTGCCACTCGACACCGGTCGCCTATGTAAAAAAACATCGCTAAAAGCATGTTTTATTTTCTTATACAAATCTTATGTACAAATATATATATTTTTAAAATGTGTTTAGAGTCTAAAAACTTCATTTTCCACATTATACACTGCAAGCAATTCCGAAAACCGATTCGTGAATATAAGATTTTACACTTAAAGGAATTTTTATAGGCCCGAAACTTTATTTTTTTCCAGGCTTATAAAAAGACTCGCTTTAAAAATGCCCGGCTAAAGCAAAGGTCGAGATGTGTTTTACTCGCAGTATAATTTATATTAATCTATTATATTTTTAGGCGATCAAATTTTCAAATCAAAACACATGATTTAGCGTTATTTTGAATAACTTCGCCTTTCTTCTGAATGCGAATCAGCAGTGATGGTGTTTCAAAAATAGAAATAATAATATAATGCTGTGTTATGATTTGGGGTTAACCACCAAAGTTAAAAATCATTATCCAAGTAATTTACAACAGGTGTTGAAATTTTAATATTGATCAAGTTTAAATCGTCAGCCCAAGTTTATAAATTTAGGCTGACAATATTTGGTTTTATCATCAAGGAGGTAGTTATTTGTGGGGTCAACAAACTTGTAAGTACCATAGTACTTATGATGTGTCTAGGTGTGTAGAGATAAACGTTTTGAACTACGAATGCAAATGTGTTGGCGTATTTTGTGGTGTTTACATGGTGGCGTGAAAAATTACGACAAAATAATAATCTCCTTATCTGAAATATTTTTTCTAAATATCCTGCAAAATTGTCGTAATACATAACATCCCTTCTAACTCTATTTGAATATTATTCAAATATAAATATATGAAATAGATACAAAAATGATAGATATTTGAAAACTCCTACTGTTATTATAAGCGGAAAATGTTTATTTTGTAATGATGGAGGACTTAGCTAGCAGAGGAATTGAACCCACGATACCTGGTTGGGAACCCGACGCATTTGTCCATCCGGCTATTAATCGGTCTAGAAACTTTAAATGAGCACTAAATATGTTTTTGGTCGCCAAATTGCTCACGATAATTTAATGGAAGGAATATTATTCACGTGGTCGATTTACCTGAATTATATTCCGAGACCAAAAATAATAAATGAGCACTAATACCAGATTATTTAAAATATGTTCACTTAATTATCATCGAAAATAATTTATGTTCAGAAATTTTATTTATTTTGTTATAAAATTTTACGCAAATTTTATATATTTGTTTTGCCTATGATCGCCAATTAGCATTATGCATAATATACTTTATATTATTAATAGTTAGGTTACTATTATATATTTTTAAAAAATATAACCTAATGAACAGAAAAACAACATTATTTCTGGTATAGGTACCAGAACCGGAGTTGAGAGCACAGTACTCGCACAGATGAATTGCTTCTATACAACATGTTTCAAACTTGTTACTCAACTTCATAAAAGAAAATTCCATGGAAATTACAAATAAGTTAATTTTTAATATAACAAAAAACCTGGAAAACTTTTCGGACGTTTACACGTGTTGTCTTTTTTTCTCGCTATAAACCTTGAAGTAACAATGTATGGAGAGAGAGCTAATTCTTTTTACACAACCTATACTTTTTACGTCGTACACCATGAGAAAGAAAGAGACAACAACATTTCTCAATTATCACACCGCTTAAAGTATTGTTAGAATGTTCTCCGTGTCCCGCGTCTCCGTTGACTCCGTCCACACGTTTTGATACGCGAAATAAATGGGCATAACTCAATGGTTTATTTGGTTACATGCTATATTTTTGTTTATAACAATACTGTGAAAAAGTGGTTGTACGAATAAACAAAAACATTATGTCGACATGTGGTATGAATGGATGTATAAATACCCTGGCTCTAGTCCTACCCACGCCCAGGTCTAGCCGAGTCCGGCAAACTTCATAAAAACTGACTAAAGCAGCGCTCTCTCTTGTATAATATTGCTCCTAGCTATGAACAATAAGCACGCGTAAGCAAGATAAGAGGCTGTTATACTGTTTATATATATATTTTTTTTTACACTGTTTCTTAGTAAATTTGGCAAGGACATCTCTGTCTCAAGTAAATACATATGCACCTATACACACAATCATAAATTTGTGTGGTTTGGGGCGCCCCCTATAGCAATAAAAATAGGAGGCGTAAAGAATCAAAACCCACAAACTTCCCCATTACGAAATTGTGGGAAACTAAAAAAAAACTGTTTTCTCATCATTGCTTGGAATTTATTTATTTTTCTTTGTGTTATTTAATTGAATGCAAACTTGAAAATGTTATCAATGTGAAAAATATCGGTATTTAATACTATAGATAGAAAAATCTTTTTTTTTACATTGTTAGTTTTGCTACCAATGTTCTGGAGTTAGTGAATTTTATTATTCAATGAGTAATATAAAAATTCAAGTCATCAGTAGACATAATTTTGAAAATAAGGAATTGGCTGAACTGGAGAAGTTTTGCTACTCACCGGTATTTGGACACGGTCAGTTTTGAAACTGTATGTTATTTTTAAATCGATTTTACGCCGGATTTGGTGAGTTTTTCGAGGTTTTCTGGTCATCAGACAAAAAAAAAAAAAATTTTAAATGATGGAGTTCGTGAAGTTTGATTCTTTACTCGTCATATTGTATGGTCAAATTAATATCCAGGTTTCCAAAAAAAAAATTTGGGGAATCGATAACCTGTAAATGGTGGCGACGTAAAAGTTGTTTACCTAGTTTTTGCAAGAGGCGGATTCCTGTCGACGGTTTTGGTATACCTGCGTGGGGGGAACATGGCAGAAATCCCCCTAATCTTCCTACTCAGTGATTATAATAATTATTAGAAAATATTCTTTACTTTTACTTTGTGCTTAGTAATTGTCGAGGTGTGTCATCGTGCACCAAATAAGGTTCTAAATGTCCCTGGTTGCAATAGCTGCTTGTGAATAGATTGGACTCTGTCTGAGATTTATTTTTTCACTCATCCTATACGTGGCGGCCCCCGTGGTCGAGTGGTAAGACGCTCGACTACGAATCCGGAGGTCGTGGATTGCAACCTGGCGTGCGAAAATAAATTTAATTTAAATAATATGTGTCATCAATAATATATAGTATATTTGCGGCACGTTCCAGAGTTTTAGATGCCTAAGTATCGCCCTGGTGAAAAACCACCATTCAGAATCGAAACTTTGCTTGAAATGGCTTTAGCCGTGTTTGGTGGCCAGATCTAAACGACCTAAAATATCTAAACGTGGCTAAACTTATTTCAAGTAGAGATGGTCAATATTCCTGTCCCGGTTAAAAGAAACCGGTTCCAAGCCGGTCACTGGAACCGTTTATATTATTTCTCTGAGGAACCGATTCCTTTTTTTGGCAAATTAAAATCGATATCATTTGTCCGAGGAACCGGATTTTTTTGTTGGTGCTAGTACTTTTTTTGGGAGGAACTTTTGTTGATTTGCTAGTACCTTAGCATATATAGAGTGGTATCTACTCAAGGCAGTGTAGTCAGTTTTTGATGATTTTTACCTGACTCGGCGGACCTGGGTATGGCTAAGACTAAGGCTAGTGTATTGATACATCCATTCATATTCAGTTGGGTAAAAATAATTAGCTCTCCCTCCATACATTGTTTTTCCAAGGCTAGTACTTTTCGATTTCAAATCTCTACCGACTAGTGCTTTTTTTGGAGAGCAATTTTTATATTTTATATTTTTTTTTAATATTCAAATCAACTTTTCGATTTGAATACAAAAAAATTCCTTCGTGGAACTTTTCTGGCACCAGGAACCGGTTCCAAAAAGATCTGGATAAATAACCGGTTTCTCGCCGGTCACCGGTAACTGGAACCGCAGGTACACTTAATTCTGATATCGACCATCTCTAACTTCAAGCAACGTTTCGATTCCGAATGGTGATTTCCGAATTTACGTTTGACTTTGAAAAAAAAAGTGGGTGTGTCCACGACTCCTCTTCTGTTATAGAATGATGAACGGTGCGGTACAGATGTACTACGTAATACATATATATGATGCTGCCACTAAGACCTCCTTTGTAACCTCGCATTCTATTGGATGTGTCGCTTATGAGAAAGAGGGAGAGGCTTCGACGGGTCTTTCAACGGTCTGACGTAGTATGAACATATATATTATATACAACGTGGCACATGTGTGTGAGCGGTAGAACCTGTAAGTGGTGGTAGTGTCCAGGTAGCATGTATCATTAAATGTATCCTTGACCACCGATCGGGTCTGATGAATCCAACAGTCAGTTGTGTCTAACCGTTTAGTAACCGAGAGTCGCTGTAAACATAGCTTTAATCTACTCCCATGTCGAATGCATGTCGAAAGTTTAATCAATATGCGGAATGCACGTTAGAACTTCAATCACTATGCCGTATGCATGAATCTCAAATCACGATGCCGAATGTACGGCGTGCACAGCTTCTAAATACACTGCCGAGAAACTATCAATTCAGAGACTTATTATTTGCATTGATTGGTGTACGAAATAGGTTGGACAATGGGACGTAATTATGGTACATGTATTATTGGATTCTCATCGCAAAGTCAGGGGTTCACCTGTAGAGAAATTTATTTAATTTTATAATTTAAAAAAATTATGCCAAACTCTTTTTTGTTATTGGTACATGGTGTTTGATGAAGACTAAACCTATCAGAGTTTTTTTTTATAATATAAAAAATAAGCTATAATCTATATCAAAACACATTGAAGTTTTTTTTTTGTTTTTACAATAAACTTCACAAGTCTTTAATACCTCATTGGATTTTGAAAAAAAAAAACTTACCACAGGTAGCTCAATGCTCTCATCGAGTTACATGAATGTTTCTCCCGAGTGGTAAATATATTTCAGATGGCTGAAGGGCTACAAAAGTCTTCAGAATCAAACGAAAGTCAGAGCATTCAATGCAGAAAAAAGAACTGATCAAAACCGCATATTTAACTCATTTTTTACCAACGTGTCGTTTAAGCCCTTTAGCCTTTCCAGCGACGATAAAACATTACAAAAAAACGAAACAATTTTTTTTTAATAGTTAATACCGCACAAGAGTCCCAACTGCTCCCAACCGTCTAGAACCAGTGAGACTATGGCATCCCCAATTCGGGTATGTTGTCAGGCTGAAGGTAGTTGGGGAAGAACCTCTCTAGGACGAAATGAATTTTCGAATTATCATAAATTATTAATATTTATACTAAAATAATTCATTACGTTACACACTGGTGGTCGATACTACAGCATTGGTCACATGATTGAAAAACTGGTTTTTATAACAATACTCATGCATTAGAAGAATGTTTTGTTGAAAACCCGTTATTACGGAAATTGGATGACACCACTGCATATTATTATGATAATAAATAATACCTATGATTCTGCCGTATCTGCGGGGGTGGGCAGATAGCTTATAATATTATGTAGATCGGAACGACGTTTCAGTTAATTAACGTTAAGCGTTTCAACTAGCGTTGGGAAAAACTTCAATGTTTTGTGAATGCTTCACGATTGCTAATTCTTTAAAATGAACCCTTCGAAGTGAACACTTCAATTGAAGTCGAACTCGCAAAAAAGAGATTAAAATTTATCCGGTTATTTGTTCAGTTCTTTTTGGAACCGGTTCCTCGCCGAAAAAGCACGTACTAGTCGGTAGAGATGAAAAAATTTGAAACGAAATGAAATGGAACTGGTTCCTCGCCAAAAAAACACGCACTAGTCGAGATTGAAGTATTTGTTCAATGAAATGAATGAACCCTAAAATAGTTCATTTTAGCGTATATTTAACCAACTTCAATTGAAGTATTTGTTCAATGAACAATTAATGAAGTAGGAACTGTTGGCAAAAGAAGTAGTTCTTTGAAGTAGTTCTTTCAAAGCGGTCACAACGCTTTCAACGTTACAAGATTTTAAAAACAAATCGTTGTTAACACTGGGTTAACGGCACCCGTCAAATTGACGGATTTCCGATTTGCTTTGCAAATTTTACTAAACAGACAGTATTTTTTTTCGTATTTTTTTACGACTTTTTATAATTAAACAATGTAAATAAATTTACTGTATTTTGATTTACTTATTTTTCAAAACCTAGTTGCCATGTACATATCTCTACGGACACCCGCCAAATTGAATTAACGTTTTTGAATTTGTCCCATTTGTGAAATTATTACTTCTAAAACAAAATAATAATAGTGTAACCATTTGTATGAAGCAAATAAGAAAGAATGTCATTGGAGTGAAGGATATTTTGTTTCGAACCCAAATTACAAATCGTCGGGTGAGAAACACAAAAAACGTATCTACGAAAAAATCGTTTTTGAGTTAAGTATGCAGAAATGTTCCTTCCGTAACACAAAGATGTATTTACGAAAAATCAATAGGTAATGAAATAATCTGTGGGGCCTTTTTAAAAATATGTATATAAAATCAGATATGGAGAATTTCCAATAAATTCTAACTGAAATTGAAGGAGAAAATGTCATTGTTTTATGTGTGAAACTTTTAATTCCATGCCTTCTCTGGTTTTGCTGAAAAGGCGTGGAATTAATCTGAAAAAAAAGTTGTTTTCTGCTCTCCTGGACATTTGCCTTTTTGTAGATACGTTTTTGTGTTTCTCACCCGACGAAATACGCATTCGTTGCGTAACACATTCGGCGCATTATGATTTATGGGGTAATAAAAAAAGTATCTTCGAGAGTGGAAGTTTGGCGAAGTTGACCATACGGCTGCATTAGTATAAGTAAAAAAATCTATCTTCTGTTATAGAGTTTTAGTCAGTGTATGGAGACGTGGAGTCTAATTTCAGTTAAATAAAACATTTATTAAAACAGTATTAGTGTTTATCCGTCAATTTGACGGGTGCCCGTAGAAATAGGTATATAAAAAAATGCCCGTAAACCCAGTGTCAAATTAATGCCTATTTATTATCTTGAAATTTCTACCTGCATAATCGATTTATCATACGCGGTTTACTCGCGATCGTATGAAATAGAAGCCGTTTCGTGTTATGCAATTTGAAATATTGTTATACTTATTTGCAATGAATATATGACCCCATTTAGCATGACTCCAACATATGGGGCATGTCATCCGAGGTCCATTACAAAAAAATCTTATTATTCTCTGCAGCAGAATACCACAGTGTTTACATTTACCATACGTTTCTATTTTTGCTACCATCACAGATCAAATAAAAGACAGGAATGATCTTAAAGCAAATCCTTCGTCGAATTGTAAATAAATTGATAAATATCGAAATAGGTAATATAAGTTTTTTTGATCTACGGCATAGATTCATCACAGCATTTAGACGGAGCATGTAATCATCGCATCCGGTGCAATCAAAATATATCAACATGAAAAAGAAAATATACACATAGAGCATTATATATCACAGTTAAGGGTTATTTAATTCAATTTATCTTTCTTATGAAACAATTGTAAAAAGGTTCAACCCTCAGAGCAATAATATACCAGGAGGGATAGCTTGTGTAATCAGGATCGTTGATTTTTTCCTGACTCGGGCGTGGCTAGGGCTAGGGTATTTATACATCCATTCATAGCACATAATGTTTTGTTTATTTATATAACCACTTTTTCACAGTATTGTTATCAACAAAAATATAGGATATATCCTCAAAAACCGTTGAGTTATGTCGATAACAAAACGTAGTGGGCGGAGTCGCCGGAGACGCGGTAGACGGAAAACATGCTTACACACCGAAAAGTGGTTCGATATTATGTTACAACTTGTCTTGTCTCTTTCTCTCTTACGGTTTACGACGTAAAAACCGGAAGAAAGTGATTCATCGTAAATTTGTAAAGGTTGGGTAAAAATATTAAGCTCTTTCTCCATATATATTCTTGCTCGAGGTTTAACCAAATACTCGAGCACAGTAATTTTTACTTATTTTTTGACAGAGGTGGAGTGAAAAATACAGGGCATTTTCAAAAGAAAAGGTGAATTTTCGCGGGCTGTGTAAATTCTATTATTGTTTTTTTTTTTTTGTTATGTTGGTACACGTATGTTTATCATATGTTAGCATTATCAGCCATTTTGGATTAGTGGTTTGTTTTCTTCAATTTTTTACTTTTGAAAGAAATGGATCCAAGAATAAAATCCATGATTTGTTTTTCCACAACTCCAGGACGCTCATCGTCATTAACATCTTCTCGGCCTTCTGTAAAGCGCTTGTACCACTTATAAACACTTTTTTGAGACAAAGTAGACTCGCCGAATGCCACAGTCAACATTTTAAGTGCGTTGGAGCACTTTATTCCATTTTAACGCAAAATTTAATACATATTCTTCGATCCATTTTTTCAAAAAGTAAAAAATCGAGGAACACACAAAAACGTGACTAACCTTTCCAGTTGTCAAAAACAAACCACTAATCCAAAATGGCTGATAATGCTAACATCTGATAAACATATGTGTACCAACATAACGAAAAAAAAAATCGATATTGGAATGTACACAGCCCGCGAAAATTCAAAATTCACCTTTTCTTTTGAACAGGCCTCGTATAATCTTGTTGTAAAGAAATTTAATTAACGAAGAGTAAATACTTTTACTATCGAATGCATGTTACCCTCGTCCCATGCTTACTTGCTTCTCTAGGGATATTTTAACTCTGTGTCCCTCACTTTTCCAAAAACACTCAGAACTTTTTCCATAATAGAGTTTTATTTTTTTATTAGTCATTTCATAGTTGGAGCCTACCGCGACCGCGTGCACGTGTTGAAAACACCCGGACCCACGCGGCAGTGGGCCTCTTTAGCTAGACCCCAGTCAAGGATCTTTGTGGCTCAGTTTTATATGATGATGTTGTTATTTACGTATTTTGGTTATAGTACGTAATAATTTACTGGCTTGTATAATATTATATTAAATCTTAGTTCGCGAGCAAAATTTAAGGTATACTAATGGTGTACGGGACGTGTTCTGTAAACACACGTCCGCGTCAGAAGAGAGTGTGTGCTGGACCTGCTTCGGCTTGTTTCAGTGTACTGGGACCAATCGACTTTTCCTGAGTACAAAGTATGCGCTTGAAAGGCGACTTTTTGTATGGAGTATTTGTTTGTCCGCCGGTCTGGCGATCGCTGCCGGTCCTTCCGCTTCGAAGTCTGGAGTCGTGTGGCAGGAGAGAGGGCCAAGGGTGCAGAATAAAACTCCAGATTCTCAGTAGAAGGCGGGCTGGCAGGCGGCTCGGTGTCTGGCGGGACAGCGAGCGGCTCGTACACAGCACAGAGCGGGCTGGCAGGCGGCTCGGTGTCTGGCGGGACAGCGAGCGGCTCGTACACAGCATAGAGCGGGCTGGCAGGCGGCTCGGTGTCTGGCGGGACAGCGAGCGGCTCGTACACAGCACAAGGCGGGCTGGCAGGCGGCTCGGTGCCTGGCGGGACAGCGAGCGGCTCGTGCGCAGCACAGGGTGGCTCAGCGCAAAGCGGGCTGGCACTTGTAAAGAATGGCGGAAATTCCGGCACGGGTGAGCCATGATGGGGCTCCGTGTTGGCTTGCAGTGGGCCAACAGGCGGCTTGGAGAGGCGGCAGTCAGGGTTAGGTTCCGTACTTGTGGAAGGTGGCGGAAATCCCTGTACAGGTGAGCCAGGACGGGGCTCCGTGTTGGCATGCAGTGGGCCAACAGGCGGCTTGGAGAAGCGGCAGTCAGGGTTAGGTTCCGTACTTGTATAGAATGGCGGAAATTCCGGCACGGGTGAGCCATGATGGGGCTCCGAGTTTGCCAAGGTAGCACGTAAGTGTGCGTTTCGCTCCTTTAGCTCACTTAACTTCAGCCTCAACTGGCGGGCTGTCTCCTCTGTAGAGGCGTACAGTAGTGTATCCTCTGCAGCGAGTGGCAAGGGCGCAGTAGGCTGCGTAGTAGGCAGATATGCGGCTGACAAATATTGTGCGGCTGGCGGGTACGGCGCGGCTGGCGGGTACGGCGCGGCTGGCGGGTACGGCGCGGCTGGCGGGTACGGCGCGGCTGGCGGGTACGGCGCGGCTGGCGGGTACGGCGCGGCTGGCGGGTACGGCGCGGCTGGCGGGTACGGCGCGGCTGGCGGGTACGGCGCGGCTGGCGGGTACGGCAAGGCTGGCAGGTACGGCAAGGCTGGCGGGTACGGCAAGGCTGGCGGGTACGGCGCGGCTGGCACATATTGCGTGGTTGGCAAATGCGGCACCGCAGGCGGATAGTGTGCGGCAGGCAAATATTCCGCGGCTAGCAGCATGATGGGCGGCGTAGTAGCCGGGTACGGCACAGCAGGCGGATGTTGCGCGGCTGGCGGTAGCGCACACGGTAGAGAGTGTGCCGGCGTCAGAGCCTGTAGTAGGGCAGCGTGGCAATGGGCACGCGGCAGAAGGCGTGCAGGCGGGCACGCTGGTAGGCACGCTGGTAGGCACGCGGCAGAAGGCGTGCAGGCTTCACGAGATGACGAGAATAGCGTGCTTGGTAGCGCACATGGTGGAACACACCGTAGATACACACTGGCAGGCGGGCACGCTGTAAGGTAGCGTACCAACGTCAGAGAGCCTGTAGTAGGGCGCACGGCAGGAGGCGTGCAGGCTTCACAGATGGCGCAGCTAGGCACGCAGAGTAGCGTTCACGTGGTAGCGCACACGGTAGAACACACCGTAGATAGTGTGCCGGCGTCAGAGCACGCGGTAAGGTAGCGTGCCGACGTCAG
Source organism: Drusus annulatus (assembly GCA_022651775.1). Lineage (NCBI taxonomy): Eukaryota > Metazoa > Arthropoda > Insecta > Trichoptera > Limnephilidae > Drusus > Drusus annulatus. The sequence continues at coordinate 755,755 of JAGWCC010000416.1, forward strand.
AGAGCCTGTAGTAGGGCACGCGGCAGAAGGCGTGCAGGCTTCACAGATGGCGCAGCTATGCACGCAGAGTAGCGTGCACGTACACGGCAGAGCCCACCGTAGATAGTGTGCCGGCGTCAAGAGCACGCGGTAAGGTAGCGTGCCGTCAAGAAACCTGTAGTAGAACGCATGCAGAAGGCGTGCAAGGTAGATGGGCAGTGCGGCCGGCGTGCAGGCAGAACACACCGTAGATGTGCCGGCGTGCAGTGCAGACAGAGTAGGATGGCTTCCGGGTCAGACAGCGGAGAGCACACCGTAGATAGGCCGCTGCTGGTTCGGAGCACGCGGATGGCGTGCAATAAGCTTCCAGATGGCGCTGCTGGCGGTTAGCGGAGACGCAGCGAGCAGCTTCCGGAATGTCCTCACAGATGGCGCTGCTGATTGGCGGTATAGCGGAACGCAGCGAGCAGCTTCCGGAATAGATTCACAGATGGCGCTGCTGGGCGGCGTGGGGCCGCAGGTATCGTTCCGGAATACGCACAAGCAAGCGCGGGGTCAAGGCGTCTGCCGACGTCAAACCAAAGAAGGGCAGGCTAGGCACAGGGCTCAACAAGGCTGCTCACAGTAGAGCACGGGGCAGCTAGGCGCGGGGCCGTAGCATGCACGTGGTCAATGCGAGCACGTGGTCAGTAGAGCACGTGGTCATGAGGCTGCTCAGTTGTAGAGCGAGGCAGCAGCACAGGGGGCAGGCTAGGCACGGGGCCGTAGCGTGCGCGTGGTTAGTGGCTGCTCGGTTGTGAGCGGTGAGGCAGCAGGCGAGCACGGGGCAGCTGTGCATGAGGCAGTAGCGTGCACGTGGTCAGGCGAGCACGTGGTCAGCACGGGGGGGCCGTAGCGCGTGCGCGTGGTCAGGCGAGCACGGGGCAGCTATGCATGAGGCAGTAGCGTGCGCGTGGTCAGGCGAGCACAGGGCAGGCTAGGCACGGGGCCGTAGCGTGCGCGTGGTCAGTGGCTGCTCGGTTGTAGAGCGAGGCAGGCGAGCACGGGGCAGCTATGCATGAGGTAGTAGCGTGCGCGGTCAGGCGAGCACGGGGCAGGCTAGGCTCGGTTGTAGAGCGCCGTGGCTGCTCGGTTGTAGAGCGAGGCAGCAGGCGAGCACAGGGCAGCGCTATGCATGAGGTAGTAGCGATGCGCGTGGGGCGGTTAGCACGGGGCAGGCTAGGCACGGGGCCGTAGCGTGCTAGGTGGTCAGTGGCTGCTCGGTTGTAGAGCGAGGCAGCAGGCGAGCACGGGGCAACTATGCATGAGGCAGTAGCGTGCGCGTGGTCAGGCGAGCACGGGGCAGGCTAGGCACGGGGCCGTAGCGTGCGCGTGGTCAGTGCGAGCACGTGGTTGTAGAGCAGGGGGTCAGAGGCTGCTCGGTTGGCAGAGCGAGGCAGCAGGCGAGCACGTGGTCAGCCGGCGCATGAGGCAGTAGCGTGCGCGGGGCCGTAGCGTGCACGTGGTCAATGCGAGCGGGCCGTAGAGCACGTGGTCAGTGGCTGCTCGGTTGTAGAGCGAGGCAGCAGGCGAGCACGGGGCAGCTATGCATGAGGCAGTAGCGTGCGCGTGGTCAGGCGTGAGCACGGGGTCGTAGAGAGCACGTGGTCAGTGAGGCTCGGTTGAAGGCGTAAAGGGCCCCGGCAGGCGTGAGGGCTTCCAGGGCAGTCCACTGAAGGCGTGAAGGCGTGAAGACGCAGACTTCGGGGCTTCCAGAAGGCGTAACAGGCGGGGAGGGCTTCAGGGCTCCACTGAAGGATCCTGGTGAAGACGCAAAGGGAGGCTTCCATGTACGGGACTGTGTTCTGTAAACACACGTCCGCCTCAGAAGAGAGTGTGTGCTGGACCTTAAGCACCGGCTTGTTTCAGTTGTGTGGGGACCTGCATCGACTTTTGTTGAGTTTCACGGGGAAAGTATGCGCTACAAAGGCGACTTTTTGTATGGAGTATTTGTTTGTCCGCCGGTCTGGCGGTCGCTGCCGGTCCTTCCGCTTCGAAGTCTGAGTCGTGTGTGGCAGGAGAGAGGGCCAAGGTTGCAGAATAAAACTCCAGATTCTCAGTAGAAGGCGGGCGAGGCAGCGAGGCAGCGGAGACGCAGAGGCGGGCAAGTCCAAGAGGGAGTCGATGGAGCGGTGAAGACGCAGACTTCAGGGGCCGGAAATTTTGGCTTTAACTCCTCAGCGGTACCATGCCGCCGACGGCAGAGGGTTGCCTTTGTTTGGCCGGTGTTTTCCGCGGCCCGCTGAGGGTTCAAATAATTTTGCATCGCGAAATACAAAAAATTAGGTTCTTGCCCACCTCTTTCTCCTTTGTTCATACTACCTCGCAGCTCGCCTGAATTTTTATTAGGGACGGCAAAAAATGTACAAGGGGTACAAGGTTGCTGCAAAGACCTACCTTCCGGTCTTTGCAGCTTTATATCTGTTTTACATATCAAAATTTTACACATAATTTTAATACATTGGATTCCGTGAATACAGGTGAGTAGGCTTGCATAATTCGTTTATTGGAGCCTCTCCCTGCATTCACGGTAATCGACATGATAAGTTGCCCAGGCTCACCGTTTACAGAAAATCTGCCTCACTTCGGCGGGTTTTTGGTCTCAGCCAATCAGAGCATGGCTGAGCTCAGCGACCGGCGTGAGGCAGGGGTGAGCGAGCGGGGCCCAGGACGGGCAGCCGCGACGGGCGGCTGCGACGCAGGAACCCGTGCGAACGAGATGGTGTCTTTCGGTGGCGTAAAAGGAGAGGTCTGTTCGCGCAGGCCGTCATTCTCCTTCTACGCCCCTAGGGACCATGTCTTCCGCACAGGCAAACATATATGAAAATACACAATGCAAATTAATGACATGAGAAATCACAAGATGATGCTGACACGTCCGATACAAATGGGATTAGAACGGCCTGAATAAAAAAAGATTCAATCTTCGTGATCTCTGCAATCTCTTCCAGAGTGGCAGATACTCTAAGTATCGCCCTGGTGAAAGACCACCATTCAGAATCGAAACGTTGCTTGAAATAACTTTAGCCGCGTTTGGTGACTAGATCTGAATAGCTAGGTACTTTCCGACCTTCCTCTTTCCCATCTCCTTCCCCTCCTCTCTACCTTCGGCCTCACAACATACCCCGATTGGGATTGCCATAGCCTCACTGTTTAGACGGTTGGGAGCAGTTGGGACTCTTGTGCGGGATTTCGGGAAGTACCCTGCTCATTAGATCTGGTCGCTAAACTCTTAACATATTCAAAGCCATTTCAAGCAACATTTCGTCTCTGAATTGCGATCTCTCGCCGGGGCGATGTTGAGAGTGTCTTCCACTATTCGCATTTGACCATTTTTGAAAAGTAGTTATGTATAGTAAATATATACAAGTGAATACCGCACAAGAGTCCCAACTGCTCCTAAACGTCCATGCCAGTCTAGAGACCAAGGCATCCCCAATTGGGGTATGTTGTGAGGTTGGAGGAAGTGAAGAGAGAAAAGAGATGGGGAAGAGGAAGGTTGAGAAGTACCTAGCTATTCAGATCTGGTCACCAAACACGGCTAAAGCCATTTAAAGCATAGTTTCGATTCTGAGTGGTGGTCTTTCACCAGGGCGATACTTGGAGTATCTACCACTCTGTTATATACTTTATATTATTTTGCATGAATTAAATGTGAAATAACAAACTGATTAAATAAAATTTCCGGTGAATTAGCTGTGATCTTTGGATTCGCAGCCGAGCCTCTTAACCATTTAACCACGGAGGCCGTCAAATGGCCGTTAGTTATCTATCTACCACTCTGGAACGTGCCGTAAATATACTAAATATTATTTTGTATGAGTTAAATGTGTTGTGACACATTAATGAAATAAAATGTATTTAAAAGAAAACATACTCGTATGAATACCGCACAAGAGTCCCAACTGCTCCCAACCGTCTAGACAGTGAGACTATGGTAATCCCAATTGGGGTATGTTGTGAGGCCGAAGGTAGTAGGAAGGAGATGGGCAAGGGAAGGATATGGGGAGGGGAAGGAGATGTGGAGGGGAAGGAGACGAGGAAGAGGAAGGTTGGAAAGTACCTGGCTATTCAGATCTGGTCACCAAACACGGTTAAAGCCATTTCAAGCAACGTTTCGATTCTGAATGGTGGTATTTCACCAGGGCGATACTGAAGAGTATCTACCACTCTGGAACGTGCCGCAAATATACTTTTTATTATTTTATATGAATTAAATGTGTTATGACACATGTTAATTAAATAAAAAATTATTGGCGCACGCCGGGTTTTTTCATTATTATTATTAATATTATTCTTTTTTATTAAATTCCTCATACATGAAATACGGAAGCAAAATCTGGGCCGATAGAGTGTGAGTTCTTCAAATATCTAGCGACTTCTGGATTCGTAGTCGAGCGTCTTATACCACTCGACCACGGAGGCTGTTTATATGTGTCTTTCTGAGGCCCTCTGCGAAACTCTAGTCTAGCTACTATTGATAAACCCAGTGGGAGGTGAATTATCGACCAAATTATATTTTTTGTCCGGACGGCCTCGTCGAACCGCGAAACTCAAATTACGTTCTAGAACCTCTCCTTGATGGGGATAAGCGCTTCCCAAACTTGGGACATAACCCTGCCTCGTTAGATCTGCAGGCCTTTTTATAGCGTCACCCGCTTTTTACAAAAAAAAATACCGGTACATTTTTTAAAAATATTATTTATATTCATTATTTTACTTGAACATACATGTTTATATTAGTTGGTAAATTGTCCATCCCACTAGGCATAAGCCTATGTTGGGATGGAAATTTACAAAAGTGTTTTTTTTAGCTACATAGTAACATGTTAATATCGAAAATATAGTACATATATAATAAAAATAATATAGGTAAATGACAAATTGAATATATAGAATCTACACATTAAGAACTAAATTAAACTTGGTTTTTAAGGTGAGCAATGATATTGCTTTTATAGGAGCTTTTGGTTTGTATGTTTCTGATGGTGCTGGGCAGAGAATTGAATTGCTTAGTGGCGTTGTACTTAAAACTTTTTTGTCCGTAAGCGGTTTTATAGGCTGGGATATTAAAGAAGTGTGACTACCTTAAGGTTCTAGAAATTTTCCTTTCTTCAAACATTTGGACATTATTAAATTGGTGCAATATACATAATATTTATTTGTTTACACAAGTTGATGTCGGCCTTCGTGGTCGAGTGGTAATACGATCGACTACGAATACGTAGGTCGCGGGTTCAAACCCAGCGTGCGCAAATAAAGTTTATTCAATTGATATGTGTCACAACATATTTAATTAATATAAAATAATATCGTCGCTGGAAAGGCTAAAGGGCTTAAGCGACACTTAAGTGAAAAATGAGGTAAACATGCAGTTTTGATCAGGTGTTTTATCTTGACTTGTGGCGCTTCAGCCATCTAAAATATATTTACCATTTAGGAAAAGGCTTGATTAAAGCGACACAAGTTTGGGACATTTTTTAGTTTTTTGTCGCTTCAGGTAACTCAGTGAGAGCTTTGAGGTACCTGAGTTAACTTTTTTTTCAAAATCTAACAAGGTACTTATGACTAATGAATTTAATTGTAAAACAAAAAAAACCTTTAAAGTGCTCTGGTGTAAACTTCTCAAAATGGCGCTTCAGCCCTTTTGGCATTCCGGCGACGATATATTGTATGTGCAGCACGTTCCAGAGTGGTAGATACTCTCAGTATCGCCCTGGTGAAAGACCACTATTCAGAATCGAAATGGCTTTAGCCGTGTTTAGTGACCAGAACTGAATAGCCAGGTTCTTCCAAACCTTCCTCTTCCCCATCACCCACTCCCACTCTAAACATACCCCAATTGTGGATGCCATATTGTTGTATTCATATTTTAAAAAATAACGATAATTTAAAGGTAAAAATAATATATTAGATACTTTCGCTATGAATCGATTAATTTTCATTTTCAACGGGTATTTTAAAATTAGTCATTTCGGCCCATTCGGTCTTATTTGGCAAGTGCCCTTTTGCCTTTCCAACGACGATTCAATCACCCAATCACAAGTTTAAAAAACGAAACGTAATCAAAAACACATTTATAATATTGAAGTTTTTCTAAAATTAAAAACAGAACATATTATGCATTCAAATGCAAACAATCGAAACTGTTTAAAGGCTGATTCACACCAACGTCCGGTTCCGCTCAGTGCCGATATTGTTCCGCAAGAGAGCTTATTGATATGGTATGAATATCGATCAAGGAGTATGTGCCAAGACAAAGTTGTGTGGCAGTATATCCTTCTGCCCACCCTTGTGATATTTAACTACTTAGTTAGTTAAATAATTATTTTTAATTGTAAAAATACTAACACCGCAGATTTTTTTTTATCAAAAATCATTTTTTTATCACTAAATAATATTTTTATTAATTATTAAAACTATTATTTAGTGATAAAAAAATGGTTTAAAAAAAAAATCTGCGTGTAAGTATTTTTACACTTCAAAGTAATTATATAACTAAATAAATTATCAATATTCATTCCATATCAATAAGTTTTCTTGCGGAACAATATCGGCACTGAGCGGAACCGGACGTTGGTGTGAATCAGCCATAATGCTTGAAATGGAACTCCTTGGCCGTAATAATATTGTATGGAAAAAAACACCAAACTTCTGACGTTTATGCCACGGAATAATTATTATGCTTAATTTATTTTTTTTAAGTTTGAAAAATCTAACCTGGTTGAACCACTTCAGATCTTTTGCATGCCACTACAATTTGAGAAACACCAGCGTTGGATGTACTATACTACGCTATTATAAAGGCGTAATTACTGTTTGATATTTTTATGGCACAACTTCAGCCATAGGATGAATCGTCTCTTGCTCTGGGTTAATGCCATATGTATGTCTCTCCACGTGCCATTAATTAATGGGGATATTTCAAATTCTCACATGCAATGGTCTTTTGCCCCAGAGTAGTATTTCGTCTCATAGGTCCATAGGTCTATCAAATCCTGTACATACATTTCCCAAGAAATACGGGATACGTAGGAAGATCTGAGTAAGGAAAGTTTTGAGCTATGCATCATCTGAATTCTAAGATTTCAATATGAAGTATTTTCTTGTTTTTTGGGTCAATATGCCAAACTTTTTTTGCCAATTATTACAATCTTAAATTCAATGAACTGGCGATGACGCTGGAAGTAAGAATACATATGGAAAAAGAGCTAAATAATTGTACCCAACCTATACAAATTTGCGATAAATCTTGTTTCCGGGTTTTTACGTCGTATAACCATGAGAGAGAAAGAGACGAGAAAAGTCTTCGCATAATATTGCAGTACTTCTAAGTATGTAATAATGTTCTCCGTCCGCGCTAACTTCACATCATCGAATAGCATAAATTACGTCGATGGATTTTGAGGTTATTTCCTATATTTGTTTTGATTAAAAAACTTGCAGTGGTTATACAAATAAATCAAACATGATCGGGATATTTCCCATGTGTGAATGTTCAAATAAGACCAAAAAAAGATTATAAAACATCACTTTTCAGAGGTACGAATATGTCAACAGTTTTAAATATTTTTGACTGAACTTTAGAATTTTCACATTTTTAATGATAAAAAGACAAAAAATCAACAAAAAACTTCCATCATTATTTAGGCAAACTTCCTGTTATTAGTGTTTGTGTGATATTTTGACTTTATAAATCATTTTAATTGTGTATTGATGTGGTTTTGTATAATGTGTTCTTTAATATATCTTTGTCTCTTTCTATCGAGTCAGTATAAAGTCAACAATACTGACTACACTGTTTCGCAAGGGTACCTCTCCATATATATTCTTACTCCAAGCGATGACGCGAGTTATTTCTGAATTGTGAATGTAATAATGATTGGGTTTTTTTCTTTGTCCGACATTCACTCTGCTATGGTTTTTTTTTTAACTTTTAACTGTACATATTCCGGCTTGGGTAAAAAATGAGTTTGTAATCACTTGCTAGGAAATTCCAAAAATCATATTGAATGCAACCGAACACCGGTGTTGGTGTTACAACGCCCTGAAAATATATGCTAAAGTGTGTAGGATCGTGTCGCAGTCATCGATAAATATAAATAATGAGAGATCGAGCAAATACAGAAAGATGTATCGACGCAATCTATTGAGAAAAATCGCCGCTTTGTTATCTGGAACTTGTTCAAGTTAAAATAACATTGGTGATAAATCAGTTATCTCTTATCATTTTCATCGCGTTTGATATAACCCGCGTGTTCTCAATGTCGGTTATCTAAAAACTTAGCCTGACATATTCGTTACTGTGTTGTATGAATTCTGTGACATTTTCTCGTTCGACTGCCACGCTGAAAGCGCATTTTAATGGTGTTCAAATATAAACAACGTCTGTCAGACGACATAAACCTATTGTCAATAATATGTTTGTAATAAAACCAAGGACATCCGCATAATGATGCTCGATTGTCATTGCATAATATCTGGGCATCCACTTCTACATAGTTTTGTTCTATTTATAAATAATAATGTATAATTCTTTATCGAAGGAATTTTTATTGCAATTGAAATTTTATGTATAAAATCTGCGGTTTTTCGCCGAAAAGTCGACAAAGGTTACTCAGTAATTGTTCACCGCAATCCATGTTTTAATGTTTCTTTCCGTGTAGTGCTTACTTTCGATAAATATTTTTTAGTTCTTGGCAATGCAAAAATTCCGATCATTTCCGCGTCAAGGGATTTCTCAGGCGTCTACTGTAAATCTTTTATATCATTATATTTGATTTGTGAATCACTTATTTATTACCTCGTTTTAACAATTGACGAAATAACCGGATAGATAGATCAAACGAAAGCTTAGCATTACAGCGGTCTATCTAATATTTATATAAATTAGGCAGATATAGGACCCTGTGATCTTAAGGTCACGCTGATAGAGGTATATTTATGCGTGTAATGTTGCGAATCAATATTCGCAACAAAGACCAGCATGTGCGGATTTTGTCTCAATGAACAGGTGGATTCTCTTTCATATTTATTTTAAAATGATATCATCGTGCCAGGGTATCATGTTTTGGTAGAGATTATGCAATTCAACTATTTGCAAAGCTGTTTTGAGCTATAATTTCAGAGCATCGTCTGTATTGCCGATATGCACCATTTAATTCCGAGAAGTTGATGAAGGCTGTCGTTCTATTTATCATTTGACGCATGAAGTTAATCACTTATGTATCTTTAAATCTTCAAAGTATATAAATAGGACCGCGAAAGAGTAAAGCAGATGTTGAATTATGTTTTGTGTGATTATTATTTTTTGCTCACATCAAGAGCCAAGGGTTCAACAAGAGTTTCTTTCGAGTCTCGTGTTGTTTTCTGTGCTCTAAATATGTTAAACACAGTTACAAAATTAGAAACAATGTTAAACACAATTTCAACTTAAATTCCTTTCACAACCTGCACCTTTCTCTAGCCTTTTAATTTAATTTAATTAATAAATTGAATACTTTGTATATTTAAAACAAAACTTTGACAGTATCGGTGTATAATAGTTTTTGATACGTATGTATTAATTTCGCGTGTGTATTAATTAATTCACGTATGTATTAATTAGCCCGGTCACATGTAAAAATGTAACGTTGCATGTATACAGCAGCTGATTACAGGATTAATGTCGATAAGCATGCATCCAACATAATCCTAAACTAACCTAGTTTATTATAATGAATGTACAATTTATCAATTCGATAATAACCATTTTTGGAAGTTATTTTTAAGTGTAGCAATAATATCAGGACTGAGTCATTTAGACACTCGGTTTTACCTAGATTGCATGCTGTGGGTAATTTCTTCGCAGAAATAGTAGATACATTCAACTGCACTAAATCTAGTCACAAGAATGTTATAATAGCATACCTTTTCCAAAAATACTAATGTCAATTTATTCCATGATAATGTAATATCTCGAGTAACTTATGTTTTATTTTTGTGTGCTAATCATTTACTCTGTGTTATTTCTTCATCAATATTATTTTATATGATCTACTGCACAGTGATGAAAAAGTCCATAAGGGCGTATAAAATAAAATACATATATTGTCTTTGGAAAGGCAAAAGGGCTGAAGCGCCATTCTAGGAAGTTTTTTTTGTTGTTTTAGAATAAAATTGATTAGTTTTCAGTACCTGGTTAGATTATGAAAAAAAAAACTCAAGTAACTGAAGTGACAAAAAGCTAAAAAAGTCCCAAACTTGTGTCGCTTGAGTCTAGCCTTCTCCCAAACGTTAAATATATTTTAGATGGCTAAAGGGCCACTAAAAGTTTTAAGAATCAAACGAAAGTCAGAACCTTCGATGCAGAAAAAAAACTATATATTTAACTATTTTTTGAACAAAGTGTCGCTTAAGCCCTTTTGCTTTTCCAGCGACGATAAATATATATATATATATATATATATATATATATATATATATATATTTTTATGGCGCTATTGAAAATGAAGGGGTTTAATTGATTCATGATGTTGAATACTTTACGCCATGTAATGAAGTGGGGCCTCGGAAATGGAATCATTTGTAGGATGCCCCATGGAAGAGATGGTCCCCACCACTTCTAGGTATAAAATGCAATAAATAATTGCTTCATTTCACCTACCCATTAATATTACTTTTAACAAAAAAATCTTTAAACTACGTTAGAATAGAATTTCCATGAGTATTTAAATGTAAAGATGAATGAAAGAATACAAACACTAGAAGCGTATCGCCCGCAATTAAGTATGCCGTTGACACAATGCAGTGTGAATCATTCGCGAAACAATCAGCCTACCACCTCACAGGAAGGACGTACCGTTCATAATCCGCGATGTTATTTACAATAAATTACGTCGTCCTGCTTCGAGTCCCGCCGAATGCCTCGGCTTTTTGCTTCTCACCGCGACCTTCGAAGCTGGCGTGCAAAATGAAAAAGTGGCCGACACCGCTCGGAACCAGTCAGCTAAGCGAATTTGGCCGTTTTTATACCGCCGCCGATGAAGTAATGGTGTGTTTTCAGAGCTACAATACATGCAAAGGTTGCCTGTTGGGTACCAGGTTTGGGGTACCCAAAACAACTTCATAATATTTCCATGAGTAATGTACTTTTTTGTTCATTTTAAACTAGCAATAACAAATTTATGCGAATTTATATATACCTACCTCTATCTATTTAATTGCTTTACTATTTGCTTCACCGGAGTTTCAAAGATTATTTAACTAAATCTTTTTTTCTTATTGAATAAGGTAAAAAATCTATAGTATCATGTCTTATTATTTGTAAGTTAAATTGGTGTTTCACAGCTCTTTAGACCCTTAGAGTATACAGAGTTTTATTTTAAATATATTTTTTATATGAAAACCGCACAAGAGTCTCAACTGCTCCCAATCGTCTAGAGCCAGTGAGACTATGGCATCCCCAAATAGGGTATGTTGTGAGGCTGAAGGTAGGTAGGGGAAGGGGATTGGGAAGAGGAAGGTTGGGATGTACCTGGCTATTCAGATCTGGTCACCAAACACGGCCGAAGCCATTTCAAGCAACGCTTCGATTTTGAATGGTGGTCTTTCACCAGGGCGATACTTAGAGTATCTACCACTCTGGAACGTTCCGCAAATATACTTTACATTGTTTTATATGAATTAAATGTGTTACGACACATATCAATTATAAAGTTATTGTCGCACGTCGGGTTTGAAACCGCGACCTTTGGATTCGTAGTCGAGCGTCTTACCACTTGACCATGGAGGCCGTCAAGTGGTATCTATCCAAGGCAGGTAGTCAGTTTTTGATGATTTTTACCGGACTCGGCGGACCTGGGCGTTCTAAGACTAAGGTTAGGGTATTTATACATCCATTCATATCACATATCGACATAATGTTTTTGTTTATTCGTATAACCACTTTTCCACAGTATTGTTAATAACAAAAATATAGCATATAACCTATAGAACCGTTTAGTTGTGTCAAGTTTAGTGGCATAATAAAAAAATGTGGACGGAGTTCCGCGGTGACCCAGGAGCCCAAGATCATCCTGACAGTACATAGAAGCGGTGTATTATATTTGTTGTCTCTTTTCCTCTCATGGTGTACGACGTAAAACCCGGAGAAAGTGATTTATCGCAAGTTTGTATAGGTTGGGTAAAAACAATTAGCTCTCTCTCCATACATTGTTACTCCAAGCTTAGACCACTATGAATGTAGCGTAGCGGGCTGATTATAGTTGCGTTGACCTAGAAAATCCAGACAGTAAAAGCTGTGCAAATAGCGTCATAGTTCACCGTTACCGAGAGTTTTTTTCTGTAAAAAAACACATGCCATATCTGTTTTATATGAAATACATCTTCGCTGGAAAGGCAAAAGGGCTGAAGCGACAGTTTGGTTAAAAATGAGTTGAATACACAGTTTTAATCAGTTTTTTATCTGCATCGAATGCTCTGACTCTCGTTTGATATGGAAGACTGTTGGGGCCATCTAAAATATATTTGCCATTTGGGAAAAGGCTTGACTCAAGCGACACAAGTTTGGGACGTTTTAAAAACTTTTTGTCGCTTCAGGTAACTCAGTGAGAGCATTGAATTACCTGAGATAACTTTTTTTTTCAAAATTCAACCAGGTACTGAAGACTTATGAATTTTATTATAAAACATAAAAAAATAAAGTGCTCTGGTGTAAACTTCCCAAAATGGCGCTTCAGAGCTTTTGCGTTTCCGGCGACAATATTGTTTACCCCTTAGAGTATACTAGAGGTAGCCCAAGCCAAGGCAGTGAAGTCAGTTTTAGACTTGTTTTTGATGATTTTAACATGACTCGGCGCACCTGGGCGTGGCTAAGACTAAGGCTACGGTATTTATACATCCATTCATATCACATATCGACATAATGTTGTTGTGTATTCGTATAGCCACTTTTTCACAGTATTTTTATCAACAAAAATATAGCATCTAACCTAAAAAACCGTTTAGTTGTGTCAAGTTTAGTGGCACAATAAAAAATGTGGGCGGAGTCCCGCCGTTAACCAGCGAAGAAAGCCAGCTTAAGATCATTGCGACAGCATATAGAAGCGGTCTAAGATATTTGTTGTCTCTTTCTCTCTCATGGTGTACGATGTAAAAACTCGGAAAAAGTGATTTATTACAATTTCGGATGGGTTGGGTAAAACAAATTAGCTATCCCTCCATATATTGTTACTTCAAGACCCTAACTAATTAATAATAATAATATTTGGACGATTTGTATAGCGCCGTTTTTGTGAAAAATCACCTCAAGGGCGCTGTACAGATCTTACTTTCTATCGTTACATATTAATTCCTAGTTTAAATAAGAAAATATACAGGAACATACTTACCTGGCAGGTCCAATCAGATAGACACAATTATGAACTTAAAATTATGTTTATTATTTAATTATTATTATTATAATTTTTAATTATTTGACTTTCTAAATTATTTATCTAGATTTTAAAAGCAGTCGTTTGTAATTTCTATTACCTACCAAGCCGATTAAAAAAATATATTCTAAAATTCATTGGGAACATTTTAATGAATTTTATTTCGATTATTTCGGTTCTAAAATAATCGATAATATTTCACTTGAAACATTTCGGTTGTAAATCATTTAATCACTTGGACAAATGATCCACTCCTAAAGCGAATAATCAAATGAAGTTCATGATCGTTTGCCAATTCCATGAGACAGACAGACGCCTATCAATAAAAAATGGTCGATGTCATCGATATTCTGACGTACTTCTTTTTGATACAACTCGTTTGCACGATGACCTCCGTGGTAGAGAGGTGCGATCTGTGGACCTAGAAGGTCAAGGGTTCAAATCTCGACGTAGAGCATTACAAAAAGTTTGCTATATGGGTTGTTTCACGTGTACACCTTAAATGTATAAAACATGTGCTTCGTTCCAAAACGGAAGATTCGTCGCCGGAAAGGCAAAAGGGCTTAAGCGACACTTTGGTCAATAATTAGTAAAATATGCAGTTTTTATCAGTTTTTTGTTCTGCATCGAATGCTTTGACTCTCGTTTGATTCTGAAGAGTTTTGTTGCCTTTTAGTAATTTAAAATATATTTACCATTTGGGAGAACGCTTTACTCGAGCGAAACAAGTTTGGGACTCTGTTTAGCTTTTTGTCGTTTCAGGTAACTCAGTGAAAGCACTGAGTTAACTTTTTTTTATCCAAATCCAACTAGCTACTGAAGACTTATGAATTTTATTGTAAAACAAACAAAAAAACTTTAAAGCGCTCTTGTGCAAACTTCACAAAGTGGCACTTCAGCCCTTTTGCCTTTCCAGCGACGATATGTTGAATAGTTCTATGCACTGAACAAAAAACCTTAAAAGTGTGATCTATGCCAATTTGAAAGAAAACTTATGTCGCTCATTTACATAAGACCTTTCGACTCATAGGCCCCAGATTAGCCAATGAAATAAATTCCCCGATTGGGGTTGCCATAGTCCCACTGTCTCGGAACAGAGTCACTCATTTTAAGGTATGTGTGGCATTCGCATAAAAAATAGCGCTATGGCCGATAATGGCTGTAATGGAGAACACATTCACAAAGCACCACATTTGAATAATTTTCTAATTATGTGTGTGAATAGCTCAAGAGATTTTAAAGCGCTTAACTTTAACTTCTTGCTGAAACAAGTTCTTGGAAAGATGGTGTATTTGCGTAAACCAGTGACATTATTTCTCCCACACACGGAGAGCCGGCTTATTTTTCCATGCAGGTGTGAAATATAATGTTATACCTTCGTGTGTGTATTGAAGGTGTTGACGGTTTATTGACTTAACATGTTTGCCGCATTCACGGTGTGTGTGCCTTTTGCTGACAAATCCTTTAAATCTGTCAACGTAAGGTATTCCACCGATAGCTCCGTTGTAACCTATTCTTTTGTCTCATAACGATGCATCTAACAGAAAGAGAAGTTGCAACAGAGCTCTCGGTGGCTGGACGATGATGAGTAATTCCATTAGAATTAACTCTGAAGCTTCAAAGTTAATTCTAATTTAATATATTAATTCTCGACTTTCTAAAGACGCCAACTTTTTTCTGTAAAATAAAAATGAATGGTTTATCCAAGACAGTATCTAGGTATATAATATGTGCTCGGGTAGAGCTTTGTATACATAGATGGCAGCCAAATCGGAAGAAAAATTGGAATAAATAATATTATTAATTTTTAAATGAAGAACAAGATCGATTAAAATGCCGGTTTCCTACAAGGTCTCGGTGGCTGAATTGGCAAAAGCGTTACTCCCGGATAGAGTATAGGTTCCGAGTTCGAGTCTCGGTCGCGACCGTTATATTTTTTCTGTTTCATATTTACGTCGAGGATTATTGATATTATTTCAATTATTATTAAAATAAAAATAATTAATTTCGTTAGTTTTTCGCATACAATTAATAAAGTTTGTTTTTCACAATGATTTTGACCTGTACGAATTTCTTGTATTTGCTTCGGACACAGTCATGTCATCATCGTGGATATTTTTCACGGTTTTATTTATCATTGTTATCAATAATATGACAAACACAGTTTTGTGTCTAGTGTCTAGCGTTTCCTTTGTGGGAATTCGTCACCTCCAAAAATGTCAAATACATACCGGTAAAATGAATTGCTTTGTAGCTTTTTCATTCCGAACTAATAGATTTTTAATTTTTTATCGATTTGTGAAACTCTATTTAAATGGTTGAGTATCAATAATTTTCTTTGAAATACTAAGTAAATTAGTAATAATATTTAGATGATTTGTTCAGCGCCGTTTTTGTGAAAAATCACCTCAAGGGCGCTGTACCGATCTTATTTTCTATTATTAGATATAAATTCCTAATTTAAATGTAAAAATATACAGGAAAATACTTACCTGGCAGGTCCCATCAGATAGACACAATTATTCACTTATTAAAAAGTAATTTATAATGAATTTATTTGGGCAAATTATATTATATTTTCGTAGAAAGCAATTTTAAAGAAATGAAAAAAATAACTTTGTACAAGACCACGAATATTGTTTTAATTTTTATGATTGACCGGTTTAGCTTAGCCTAAGCATCATCAGGGTAAAAATTTAAACTGAGAGTTAATTAAATTATATTTTGTACCCTGATGATGCCTAGACTAAGCGAAACCGGTCGGTCATAAACATTAAAATAATATTCGTTGTTCCATACAAAGTTATTTTTTCATTTCTTTAAACTATATTATTCTCAAGCATTAGAAAAAAAAACTTTTAAATACGAACCGCGCTGAAAACGCACTGCGGTCGTACTAACCCCCGTAAAAAACACACAAATATAACTGCAAGCAAAACGATTTAAACAGAAGAGCTGACAATATTCATATATTTTTTAAATCCAGATATAATATTTTTTGTTTTTGTCATATTAGGCTTCGTTTTCCTCGCCTCTTATTTTAGGCATAATAAAATATCAACTTATTTAATAAGTAGACATCGGATTATATGCACTATCAACGTATCAACATGGCAAAATATGCACCAACGATATAAAAATATATTCCAAAATATATGATAAAAACAGGTACATGTTTTTAGTATTCTTTGGGCAATTTGGTTCTCATTTTGGATCTTTAGGGTGGCCAGCCAAAACCTCAGAAGGAAAAAACCGGTTCTTCGGAGAATTATTATAAAAATATTTCAAAAGGAACAGGTTCCAAAAATAACCAGTTGCGACCGCAGAAGATAAAAATCACGTGTTTTCCTCATATTTTAAGAATGAACCGACTGAAATATTTATTTAATTAATGGCGAGAAAAGGCTCAAATACGCACTAACGACCAAAAAAGGCTCAAATGTACATTTTGTACATGAAAATATGCATTTAATCCAATGTCTCTAGTAAAGTAATAAATATTTTAAACCGCTTTCTGTGTAATTTCTCGCAGAAACAGCGGTTTACAAATTGTTAAATTATTACTAATTAAAATTCAGGACGTATGTCATTGAATCTTGAACCACTCAGACAATAAAGAATGAATGTTAAAATTTATATATTGAAGTTAATTGCTCAATTTAAGCGTAATCTTGAGATTCCTAATCTCGACACGCTGTCTCACCGAGTTCACGTCTGTAACCCGTACCTGCACTGTCACATGATAACATGGAAGATCTATTTCCCGTGGCCTTGTCCATTCAACGCTGCAAGGTTCGTTTGCATTTTATGAATAGGTGTTGGTCAAACAGTAATTTAAGTTCAAAAGGTTTTTTTCTCTTTTTCTTATCCGTTCTGAGCGCTCTGGTAATAGAGCTCTGTCAGTCGTAAATATTAATAAAAATATCTCAGTTTTACTGTTCTAGTCGTTTGATAAAGCTGTCAGATAACCTTTATTATGATGTGATAGTAATGAGATCATTGTAAAATGTAGCAATTAAATGTATGGTGATGTCTCTATGTAGTCGCGAACAATTTACTTGTAAAAGTATAAGTAAAACACATTTTCCGATCTGATGTGTTGAGAAAATAAAAAAAATAATATTTTGAATTCCAGACGAGCGATTAAGTGCCTATCTAGGTATAATGTATTTTGCTAACTAACTAACCACCACGCCGCTTCACCGCAGGGGCAGGCAGAGAGAATGGACCGCCTTACAACTCTGTTTTGGCACACTCTTCTGTTATTCTGACTCTCGACATGGCCCGACTCAAGTATTTGATGCACTTGTCTTCCTCAGGCGTCACTTTCGCGTTAAATATTTTTCTCACACTCCTTTCTCCGTTCATCCGCTATATATGCCCAAAACTATATCTAATCGTCTCTTTCTTAATCCTATTCGATACGCTTACATCAGCCTTGCATTTTTTCTTATGGAACAGTTTTAATTCTCTATTTGAAATTTGAAAGAAAATTTCTCTTCTCTGCAAGTGAAGTTACATCCCGGGTAACAATAACTACTAACTAACTAACCATCACGCCGTTTCCCCGCAGGGGTAGGCAGAGAGGACGGACCGCCATATAACTCTGTCTTGGCACACACTCCTTGCTTCATTTACATTCATACATCGTCTCATACATACTCTTCTCTAGCTAACTATAAATAATTTCCTTTGTGAGTACGTACGTACGTTCGAATGTGAACTTTTCAAATTCGGAACTGATGTTAATTGAAAATATAAAATTTTAAAAGTAATCTTTCCAAATCCCCACTTATTCACCTAATGAAGTACCTAACTTTAATGTATTTTAGCAGACATTATTCTATATTTGAAATGGAACTATCTTTTTTTTGGCAAGTCAAGTTACATCCCTTGATTTTTCACGGGTATCAACTAGTATGATCAAATAAGATCGAGAAAAAAAAAGAATGGGTGGAATATTATTTGAAAAAAAACTATCTTTGTTTAGATCACCTTTTTTAAGGCGATGCACTCTTTGAAATGACCTTGCATTTTAAGAGAAACCACATACTCCTTACGCTAGTATCGATAAGGTTGGAATTCCTCCGTCACGTTGACCACTTTTTTCATTATCGTATTTTATTTTGTGTTAGGTTTGAAAGTGTTAATCTGTCTGAATTTGGAGATTTAATTTTTCCACATTTTTTCTACTAAAAAAAAAAACTAGAAGAATTTTTATTGCTTAGTAAAAAAAAAGTTATTTGTTAAAATAGGCTTATGAAAAAATATTCTCTGAGAATGCTTCCTATTCGGAGTATTTTATAAAATCTAGAAAAAAAAATGTTTATTACTTCACATGATTTAAGAATAATAATGTGTCGTAGAACATTATTCTTGAATCGTGCTTCATTAGGGTCGATATAATGCTAAATATAAACATCTAAAATATGAATGTAGGTGATATGTGGTTAAAATAATTATAAAGTAATTATGTCAGTTTCTCGTGTCTACGATGAACCAACTATGTATGCAAAGTTAGTTGATGATGAATGTAAGTAAGTCCAAAGTCATGGTGTTTGAAAGAGAGAGAACGAGAACAGCGTGCAATATAGTTGTGAATGATGAATACTTGGAGGAAGTGGATGAGTTTGTGTATTTAGGAAGTATGTTTACGAGAGACGGAAAGACTGATAAGGATATTGAAAGAAGGGTGAATGCAGGAAACTCCATTAATAGATGACTGAACGCTGTTGGCGCAAATAAAAAAAAAATGTCCAAAGAAGCGAAACTAGCAGTCCACAATTGAGTGCTTATACCAATACTGATGTATGGCAATGAGGTATGGAACTGGCAGAGGAAGGATGAAAGTAGATTGAATGCTATGGAAATGAGATCCTTGAGCCGTATGTGTGTAAAACCATGTATGACCGCATTAAAAATGTGGATATCCGGAAAGAATGCAAGGCTGATGTGAGCGTAATGAATAGGATCAAGAAAGGGACGCTTAGATGGTTTGGGCATGTAGAGTGAATGAACGAAGAAAGAAGTGTGAAAAGAATATATGATGCGAAAGTGAATGTAAGAAGAAGTCGAGGTCGCCCGAGAAAGACATGGCACGATCAAGTAAATCAAATACTTGAATCGGGTAATATGAAGAGTCAGAATAACAGAAGAGTATGTATGGGACGATCTATGAATGTGAATGAAGCAAGGAGTGTGTGTCAAGACAGAGTTATATGGCGATCCGTCCTCTCTGCCTACCTCTGCGGGGAAACGGCGTGATGGTTAGTCAGTTATGTCAGGTATAAGAGAGATAAAAGCAACAGCAGTGACAAGAATGAGTATGGGGAAGTGAATGTAGGGGGAGAAGAAATTCCTTTAGAAACATGCCAAGTATGGTTGATCACAAGGAAATCAATCCCTTCACGTCAACTTCACGTTGTATTTGTATTTATTTTCTAATTCAAATGTTTTTTCTTCATAATAAAAAAAATCGAGTAGGTACCTACATGAAATTTAAGTGTAGTGAGATTTATGGCATTCACTTTCCATCACAATTTTCTAAAATTTTTGGTCACTCGGCCTCGAAGTCAAATATTCTGAGGTAAAAATCAAATTTCCACATTTTACTCGTGAGCTCTAACGACGTTTTGGCGTTCGCTGTTTTGTTC
Source organism: Drusus annulatus (assembly GCA_022651775.1). NCBI lineage: Eukaryota > Metazoa > Arthropoda > Insecta > Trichoptera > Limnephilidae > Drusus > Drusus annulatus. Next base: position 775,838 of record JAGWCC010000416.1, read on the forward strand.
CTTATCTTTATTATTTGCATCCAGTTGGAAAAAAATGTCTTAAACTTACCACCAGTAAGATGTTTTGAAAAATACCCATGATTGACGCGCGTAACCTTAATAAGTAAAAAAGTAAAGTTAGGATATTATTGTCATTTAAAAAAAAAACTTTTGTACAGTTTTTTCGTATATTATCAGAAATATTTTAACCCCCTGAAGTTTGGCGGTGTAGCCTTAAACACAATGTATGTATATATTTCTTGTTTTACTAAAAATATTGCACTTTCCTGTGAGTTCGTCCACCCGGGTCACAGACTGCAGAAGATTAGAGGTTGAGAGCGATTGCAGTCGTTATGATTCAATCAAGTTTGAAGTAGCCGAGAAGGAAGTCAGAATCTATTCTGGTCTGTAATTTAAAACAAGACCGCTGATGGTAATAAAAAAGTATGACACAACCGGATCTAAATTGCAAGACATCTGTGTAGTATTGTGCTAGGATATTCGCTCGTCAGTTTTTCCCTTTGAACAACCTTAAGTTTTGTCGTGATCTCAATTATCCTCATTTCCTGATATTCTTCATATTTATTAGTTCAATAACTTGGCAGTATTATTTGCAATTGAGGATTATGGTAGAGCAGAAATAGTAGATATATTCAACTGCACTGAATCTAGTTACAAGAAGGCTATAAAATAGCATACCTCTTCCAAAAATACTAATGTTAATTTATTCCATTGTAATATCTCTAGTAACTTAATTATGTTTTTGTGTTCTAATCATTTACTCCATGTTATTTTTGTGTCACTATTATTTTATATTATCTTTTTCCCAGCTGTGAAAAAGCCCATAAGGGCGTATATAGTAAAATATATATATATATATATATTTTTTTTTTTATATGAATACCGCACAAGAGTCTCAACTGCTCCCAACCGTCTAGAGCCAGTGAGACTGGCATCCCCTAAATAGGGTATGTTGTGAGGCTGAAGGTACTGGGAGGGGAAGGAGATTCGGAAGAGGAAGGTTGGGAAGTACCTGGCTATTCAGATCTGGTCACCAAACACGGCTAAAGCCATTTCAAGCAACGTTTCAATTCTGAATGGTAGTCTTTCACCAGGGCGATACGTAGAGTATCTACCACTCTGGAACGTGCCGAAAATATACGTTTTATTATTTTTATATGAATTAAATGTGTTATGACACATATTAATTAAATAAAAGTTATTGGCGCACGCCGGGTTTGAACCCGCGACCTTTAGATTCGTAGTCGAGCGTCTTACCACTCGACTATGGAGGCCGTATATACTGACTTTGCCAAAGCATTTGATAAAATTAGTCAACTATCATTACAATTTGGAGAACTTTGATCAATAGGTATACGTAGTAATTTATTTCGTTGGTTACATCTTATATACTTACCAAATCACAGGGTGTAGGAATAAAGGGCTTTAAATCAGATTTAATGTCATTACCTTGGGCAACCCACAGGGTTCTCATCTCGACCCATTGGTATTTTTATTTTTTTCATCAATGACTGTCAATGTCGTAAATATTTTCAAATAGAATTATTTGTTAATAACTTTAAGCTATACAAGCCCATAACAAATGTAAACGATTGTATCAAATAGTGTAGCTACCTATTGTTAACAAAATCTTTTATTTTTAAATATTTCAAACATTGGGTTTTTGCGCTTCATTTTTCAGAAGTATTTAAATACTCCTTAAATGACAACAACATTACAACAGTCTCAGATATTCGTGATGTTGGAGTAACCTTTGATAGAAAACTACACGATATCCTGTTTATACAACAAAGCTGCTAACATGTTAGCAACATAAAACTTTTCAGTAACATTAATATCATTAACCAACTTTACTTGGCTTACTTACAGAGCCACTTGGAGCTTGCATAAGTTATTTGGTCTCCATTTTATGAATTACACATTGACAAAATCGAAGTAATTCGAAACGAATTCTTGAAAGATCTTTGTTAAAGTCATCTGTACCATTCAATAACTATGCAGAGGCGGTTCGTACTTTAAAATTGACTCACTTAATGTACGAAGACATCACTTAGATGCATTATTTTATAAAATAGTAGACAATAATATAATATTTAATATTCGGAATTATTAAATCATATTCAATATACCAGCGCGCACCACGCGTTCCTGTGTCTTATTCAAAGTGGATCATTGTAAAACAAATTGGAAACAAAATTCTTGACTGATAAGACTGTATTAATTATAATAATATGCCATCTAATGTGATCATCTTCAATAGCCACCTGAATAAATATACGAACTTTATTAAGGAGTGTTTTTCCGGCAAAACACATTATGGGTGATTCTTATAATTTTTCTAATTTCCTTATACATTTATTATAATTTTCCTATGACTACTTGTTATATTTACTTTTATATTATTTTGTGGTGGTTAATGATTAAAGGTTAATATATTTTTATTTCATATACTTATTGAACCAACTAGCGACTAAATCTACTTTGAAAACCATAGGTATCGAATAGATGTTATCTATAACGTATCCAAATAATTAGGTAAACTGTATTTTTGGACAATTTGTAGAGTTTGTAATTATAGTAATCAACATTTCATTGAATTTAAAACGTAAATAATCTAAAGTTAAATAATGGCTTGAAATTGATTTTGTATCTAATATATCAAAAAGCACCTACAAAATTGTCTAATTATTTACAACTCCAGCGTTTATATCATGACTCGAATTTTCAAAAAATTCAACGTGGACAGACCTTTGGGAAACACCGCACAAAAGTAGGTATTACCGTGGAAATTTACAAATGTAGTTTTTAAATGATTTCGCTCAATTCTACTGTGATTGTATTTAATAAAGTGTACATTCTTCCTGAAATGTTTGTCCAAGGATAACATAAAAGGATAAGGAAATAAATGCGTTCTAGAACACGCCAGTAACCGTGGTGTGCATACATTTATGAAAAATATACCGAAAGTACGGATCGACAATTTTGTAAGCAACTCAATCGCATTACCTAATGTTTATAAAATACTAGGGGTTAGCTAAATACGTTGTCAGAACCAAACGGTTACAAGTCTCATTTCCACGGAAATCGTTGTGTCATTCAGCGTTTCCTTTCAATTTTTTCCAACAAAAAATTGTTTGGCACATTACGAAAACACAAAGGTGAGCATTGCTTTTATTTTAATTATTTATTACGTGGTTACAAATTTTTTTTAGGAAAATAGCATAATAGTAAGTACATTTTTTTAAATAATTAATGTAATATTTAAAAATGTGTACAAGTGCTACTATGTTTTGTTCGGTTGATATAAGTTCCTAGCTAGGAAGATTGCCTGTTCCAAGGAACCAAACACATTCGCTACGCGACGTGTCTCACCTGTGTGTTCGCATAAGGTTATAAAAAAAAACTATAGTATTGAACATTAACGATAGTCGATAGACATTACATACAGTAAGAGGGCAGGTAAAGAAAATTAAATACAAAAACCAAACGGTATTGAAGTTTCACTGCAGCTAATATTTTGGTAGGTACTTTACAGTCTGATTACAAAAATAATAATAATATTTGGATAATTTATATAGCGCCGTTTTTGTAAAAAATCACCTCAAGGGCGCTGTACAAATCTTAATTTCTACTTAATGTTAATTCTTAGTTTATATAAATATACAGCAACATACTTACCTGGCAGGTCACTTCTGGCAGGACACAATCACCATATCATAATAACTTAAAATTTAGAATAACTTAAATTTTTATTTTTTTTATTAATTTATTTATTTATTTTATTTTATTTTATTTTATTTTATTTATTTTTTTATTTTTATTATTATTATTATTTTTTTTTTATTATTTTTTTTTAAAGTTTTTAAAAGTATCAGAAGCTGCTGTAAATGCAAATAATCAAATATAATATGTACCTCAGAAACAAACTGTACTAATCAAAGTTTTGTGATTTTAACTTGTTCGTTTTGAACGCGTTGATTTTTACTCCTCTATAAAATGTGGATCATGAGAAGTTTTCTGATATAAAAGTACACCTTCCGATAACGTGCAATTTTCTTTACATACTCGCATGAAGATAACATTTGGCCAGAATTCCCAGCTCCCCTGAATAATTTGGATTTGTGACTTAAAACAGTTTGATTCTAGCTTACAGATGTACTAATGTATACTAAACAAGGTTTCCTGGGGTAAAGCGCAGTAACTTTGAGGTGATTATAAATAAAATTTACAAGACTATTGTGTAATGGTTCAAAAGTTTTTGTTTTTTGTTTTAAGAATTTTGATAAATTTTTCTCAGACATCACATCACTGAACTACTTACCCAAGTAACTAAAATAAAGTTAAGTACATTTTTATGTCATGGGGGTATGAGATTATAGAAAAATTAAATTTTTTTACTTTCTAAAAATTCTAAATCAAAAAATGTTATGGACTTAACTTAAGTATTATCATTATTATACTATGTTAATCTCTGTATTATTATTTTTTTTAATATGAATACCGCACAATAGTGCTCCCAACCGTCTAGAGCCAGTGAGACTATGGCATCCCCAAATAGGGTATGTTGGGGGGCTGAAGGTAGTGGGGAGGGGAAGGAGATAGGGAAGAGGAAGGTTGGGAAGTGCCTGGCTATTTAGATCTGAACACCAAACACGGCTAAAGCCATTTCAAGCAACGTTTCGATTCTGAATGGTGGTCTCTGGAACGTGCTGCAAATATACTTTTTTATTATTTTTATCTGAATTAAATGTGTTGTGACACATATTGATTAAATAAAAGTTATTGGCGCACGCCGGGTTTGAACCCGCGACCTTTGGATTCGTAGTCGAGCGTCTTACCACTCGACCATGGGGGCCGTCAGCCGGTTGCACTGATGAACGGGATGTATACTACTGCAGGAAAACGTGTTATTATCATAAGTGCATATTTCAGACTGTTCCTCCATTATTTATAATGTTGGTATACTCAGATAAACCTTGATAACAACAGACTTAATCTTTTAATAGAGGATTCCTCTGAATGCATTTCCTGTTTGGCTGTTTACGTTTAATGAATAAACCATATTTACTACACACCAAAGATCAATCAATTTAATTTTCCAAACACACTTTTTTTCTTCTAAATTATTACAACAATTTAGTGTGCTAAAGAAAACTTTGAACACAGACCGAACCAGTTTTGACCAGGATTTCCAATAAAATCAACGAACCGAATGACAAGTTACGTGTACAAAAATATTTGTTTTTGTTAAAATTATAAAGCTTTTTTGAGATACTAGTAGGTAGAAATTATTGCAAAAGTTTTAATAGCCTTTTTAAACGTACCTTTTTCAACTGCACAAAAGTCCCAACTGCTAACAACCGTCTGGAGCCGGTGGGAATATAGCATCCCTAAATATGGTATATTGAGGTAGTGGGGAGGGTAAGGAGATGGGAAGGGGAAGGGGAAGGGGAAGGGGAAGGGGAAGGGGAAGGGGAAGGGGAAGGGGAAGGGGAAGGGGAAGGGGAAGGGGAAGTGGAAGGGGAAGGGGAAGGGGAAGGGGAAGGGGAAGGGGAAGGGGAAGGGGAAGGGGAAGGGGAAGGGGAAGGGAAGGGGAAGGGGAAGGGGAAGGGGAAGGGGAAGTATCTGGATATTCAGATCTGATCATCAAACACGGCTAAAGCCTTTTCAAGGAACGCTTCGTTTCTGAATAATTGTCTTTCACCAGGTCATGTACAAAATATCACTTTTTTTGCTTAAATTTGTTCGAGTGAAACTGGTCCGCCCGATCTATCAAAAAAATATCTTGCCGCGCAGACATATTTAAAGTAATTTTATCCAAAACATAATAAACCATTTTATTTTGACTCTCAACCGTTGATGTCTTAAGATGTTGCTTTTAAAATTTGATTTTTTAAAGTTATTTTTCGTCTCTATCTCCCATTAATGATGATTAAACGTATATTTTTTGGAGCATTTAAACACATATACCACCGATTCATATCTCGAGAAACGAGCACAGTCGGTGACCGATTCATTTGAATCGGGGAATTCGTTTCATATAGAGTATGACGTAAATTCATTCAAAGTAACAAATCGTTCGAATCGGAGGATTAGATTCAGGTCAAGCTTTATCGAATATCGCCATAAGAAAACAAATTTAGTTGAACTTGAGCTATTTGATTCGGACATTTCGAGCATGGAACTGATGGTAGTAAGTTCGTGGACTCCTTAACGCCAAAATGCCACTGCACTGTTATTCTAGATGTGAAATGTTGCATAATGTGACAAAGTGTTAATTTATTGGGCGGGGATCAACGTTAGTGACAATTAGCTTCGACATTTCAGGCCGAAGCTACGAAGTGATGCGAGACACGCTACATCATCGGCCATCACTCGGACCGACGTCGAAACACACCCAACTATGACTATAATTATTTCATCAATTTATTCGTGTAGTCTTAATTGGTTCGCCAGAATAGCGACATCTGCATAATGTAATTCATCCATTTTTAAATAAAGAACGTGGACGCTTTCAACCATCAATTTATTAAGTTAGCGCTGTTTCTACCCAAAATAATAATAATTAAAGTTGGTATTTAATTAATAATTACCCGGGTTTGAGTTTGTTGATATACAGTAAGGGGTATCGAACTTTATAGAACCGCGATGCACCATTTTTAGAATTCGAGAAATTATTTCTAATTTTGAAACTGTTAATTCGTGGTGGAACTCCATTTTAATGATTTAATAATAACTGTTTTTGCAACTTTATTCCACAATTTTTTTATTAAGACCTGATTGGTTTCACTTTATGACGGGCATCTTCAGGCAGGTACAATTTTTTGTCGCATACATCTAAGGGGAAATCTAGAAAAGACAATACCCTGATGTGTACTTATTATTATAAGATATTTTATCAATCGACCAATGTAAATATACCTTCTATAAAATACATTAAGCAAACAGAGACGGGAAAATCAAAGAGTAAATACAAAATAGCCAACTGTTAAAAATAAAGCTGACAGCAATAGATATTATATGAATTTGAAAAAAAAAACCAACAGATGCATCTAACTCATTAGTATCACTATGTAACCCGTCTGCCAGAAAGTAATAATACTACCCGAAGGTATATTTGAATGTAATTGTAAAATCGCCCTTGTCAGCAATAAAAGAAAACCCTAACATAAGTCACAGATATTCACTATGATATGGACTCAATAAGCGTCCATTCCGGACTTTGATAGTATATATATATATATATATATATAATAGATTTACTTAAAATTGTACCAGTCTGAAGATGCCCGTTGTAAGGTGAAATCGGTCAGGTCTTAGTAAAAAATAGTGGAATGAAGTTGTTTTTAAATAAAATATGGTTTTATTTAGCGTTTTGAAAAACTTCAATGTTTTGTGAATGCTCACGAATTGCTAGTTCTTTAAAATGAACCCTTCGCAGTGAACACTTCAATTGAAGTGGAACTCGCCAAAAGACACGTACTAGTCGGTAGAGATTTGAAAGTGAAAAGAACTGAAATCGGTTCCTTGCCAAAATAAAAAGTACTAGTCGGCAGGGATTTGAAAACGAAAAGAACTGTAATTGGTTCCTCGCCAAAATAAAAGTACAATTGAAGTACTTGTAATGAAGTACTTCCTAATAGGCTTTGGAGTTCACCTTCACAACTGTACTGCTGCAAATTGAAGTAGTTCTTTGTAATCTAACTTCCATTGAAGTATTTGTTCAATTAAATAAATGAATGCTAAAATGAACTACCAACTTCCTTTGAAGTATTTGTTCAATAAAACGAAGTTAATGAAATCAATGAACGCTAAAATGAACTATTAACTTCAATTGAAGTATTTTTTCAATTAACAATAAATGAAGTAGGAACTGTTGCCAAAAGAAGTAGTTCTTTCAAAGCGGTCACAACGCTAATTTTATTAAATCATTAATTCGCGAAATAGTTCTTTCGCGAGGGGTTAAACAAAAAAGCTTTTGCTAGAAGGTAAATATTTTCTTGTATTCTTACATACGAATACTTTTTGCTCCAGAAATGAGTCAGTTAGCACCGCAGGCGAAAGTTTTCCAAATTAATTTTATCCTTACTCAAATTAAAAATACACTCCAAATAAAGCAAAGAAATAATAAACACAACATCCAGACGGAACGTAACTGAAAAAAATCCATATAAGTAGTGGTGGAAGTTGATCCCGCAACTTTCCCATTCAAAGTCAACTGCGTAGACCATGACATTACGAAATTTGGAACGGTCGTGAATTTTTCTGATTACATACTGTTGTAGCCAAAACATTGTATTGTAATAATATGTTTTTTTTATTTAGATTTCAAACGCTATTATATTTTATTGCCCTTTTTTCGATAGCATTGTTCTGTTCAACAATGAAAATATGGATTAATTATTTATTGGATATGAAAAATATATTATGCTATATTATTTTATTCCATACTTACTCATTACTTCATCAGTGAGGTTTTTTTTAGTACTAATGCTTTTCTTTATATTCCTTTTATCAAATCAATTTATTTTTATACTATCAAAACAATAGGAATTTGGTTGTTAGAATTAATTCTTCTGGTTACCTAGACGCAATATATATTTTGTTCAAATCTCCCTCTTATAATGAAGCTTTCATGTAAATGTCAATCGAGGGATTACTGTATGTGCATTATCCGCCTACCGTATCATTACGTAATCGTGCCACTGTCACCAATGTACTTTTGCACATTTATTTTATTCTGAACGCAGAAGTACTAGCTTCTATGTTTCAGAAGTGTAACAGAATTTGCCGAAAAGTTCGTCAGCTCTGCTTTATTTTTGTTTCGATCGAATCGAACGAACTGCGTGAAAGGGAAAGCGTTGACCCTCAAAAGGATATACATGTACATTGTATATGCTTCAATTTCACTTCCCTTCCCCCTTTATTTTGGTGTTCGCGGAAAAACATGTTTCAAGTAGTTGATCATTTCACGTGTAGAATTCCAAACCTGACACGCGATCTCGTGGGAAAATGCGATGTGGAGCGTATTTTTTATTGCCTTTATGAACCTTGTTTTAACTAGAACTCGAACTATGTGGGGAGTGTCTTGTAAAAGTACCTACTTAACGTTTGTATTACGACCGTATACGTTTATGGAGGACAAAAATAGTGCCCAGCACCTATACTTCTGAAAGGTTAAACTATTATCATGAATTTATTGATTTAATACAAATAGGCAAGGATTAGTTTTTGGTCAAAACACTAGTTCGTAATATCACTAGACGTGAACCAATGATTCTGAAGACAAAAGTCACACCTAAAAGATGAAAATTCTAAATAATCCATCCATCTATATCGACACATACCTTATGCTTAAATTTTTGCAATGTTTTTAGGAACAAGACATAATACAACAACGCCGGCAGGTCACAGCATACCTTCAATGATAAAAGCTTTTGTGTCTACAACAAGCATACATATTTAACTTCTGAATACTGTTTGGAAATCTCACCTTTTCAGTTCGCCTTTCTTCGTTAAACGAAGTTGTAGGACAACTATATTTATATCTGCTTGTAGGTACATACAAACTAGTTTTCGTCAAGAAGTGGACAACCTTTTACATGTGAAGTACAAAATTATCGCTTCGTTTTACAGCTCATCTTCATACAAGTTTCTAACGAAAGGGTGAATATATTTCTAATTACACCTGATTATGGAGTTTTTATACCTTCTACATTTTGATCACAATGGATATTTTAAACTTGGTATACATAAGAGTGTTTATCTAATCGTATAATGTACACGCATTGCCAGTCGTAATACTTATTTTTCCCCAAATAGACCAAGCCTATTTTTTGTTACTCTGTTGCATAGCAGATTGTTCTGTTTATTTTCGGATGTAATCTAAATAATATTTAAAATAATCTAGCCTTTGACGTCCTCGAGAATCACAGGTTTATTTGTGTTTACTATAAATTGATAAGAAGATTGTTAGATTACAACACAATTCAACGTACTGAGTTATGTTGGACAAATTGTGTGAAGGTTTGCCGCCCGATTTTGACATAATATTGTACAAGCAATTAGGAAATTTATTCCTAGAAATCATTTCCACTGTGTTAATAAGACAACCATTGATATAGTGATGGTAATCAAGTATGGATTTTTCGTAGTTTTATTTTAGAAACATACTTTTTTTCAGTTTGCTCGCAGTTATATTTTAAGTGACTTTTTTGACTGATTTAATGAAAAATGTTTTTTTTAATGTTCATACCATTTGGGAAATTCTTAGTTTAAACCAATAAAAGCGATGGAATTGTTTTCAAAACAGGTCAACCAAACACCTTTAAAAAATCCTTTATAATCACTCCAGGCTGGAGGCCCTCAGGGAAACCTCAGGACCTACGTCATCTTTGGATTGCTGTGTGTGGGGTCTTTTTGAGGAGAAGAAGTGGTGCAACTGGGTTTTGCAGATACCCATCCTGTAGGAGGAAGGAAACGCAAAAAAAACAGGCAACTGAGTAATGGAATGTTCTCTCCAGTTTTCGGCTTCTTCCTTCAATAGGATAAAGGTGTATTGAAACTTGTGCGAATACGGGTAGTAACTATTAGCTCTCCACAAGAGGCAATAAACAATGACACGGTAATGGATAATTTATTTGGCAAACGCGAACATCAAATTATTTTTAATAATAAAGTCATACACATAGAGTTGGTAGAGAAGTATCTATCCAAGGCAGTGAAGTCAGTTTTTGATGATTTTAACCTGACTCGGCGCACCTGGGCGTGTCTAAGACTAAGGCTACGGTATTTATACATCCATTCATATCACATATCGACATGATGTTTTTGTTTATTCGTATAGCCACTTTTTAACAGTATTTTTATCAACAAAAATATAGCATATAACCTAAAAAACCGTTTAGTTGTGTCAAGTTTAGTGGCATAATAAAAAAATGTGGGTGGAGTCCCGCGGTGAACCAGGACCTTAAGATCATCCTTACAGTATATATAAGCGGTCTATGAAATTTGTTGTCTCTTTCTCTCTCATGATGTATGACGTAAAAACCCGGAGAAAGTGATTTATCGCAAGTTTGTGTAGGTTGGGTAAAAATAATTAGCTCTCCCTCCATAAATTGTTACTTCAAGGTCATACATATCGCAACCAGTATTCACAGATGCATCACTTGAATACTCATACAGTTGTTACAACTTGTTATTCGACTTCAGAAAATACTGTGAAAATGAAAAAAAGTCATTTTTAATATAATTAACAAGAACACATCTGTTGATTTCTTATGGAAACAAAGCATTATGGCTAGTATCAACGACCACAGACGTCTTTTAAACGTTTTTTTTAAATTTTATTTATGCGAAGATCCCCAGTAAGATGTAAAGTAACCCCGGTTTACGGCAAAAACTTTTCTAATATTAAAATTCGTTCAAAGTGCACACTTGATGTCCCTTTCTCGCTAATAGCAATAAGTAGGCGTGAGTTGTGACGTTGTTTCTCAGTGACGATTCGCAAAGACGGAATTATTGTCGGAAGTGTATTTATATTTGCATTAATACACAAAATCAAAATCAAAAGTGTGTGTTGTTTGGGTCAACTCTAATTACGCGACCTATACCAGTTTTTTTGTAAATTAATTTGATGTGTGGCTTCCGTTTTGGAGCCTAATTTAAATATTATTTTTATTTTCTCATCAAATGCACCATTCACTACCTATCTTCATTACATTATACATTGTGTACACCAGAGGTTCCCAAACTTTTTTGTCCCGTAGACCCCTTGTCGATTTTTTCTGTTTTGTATAGACCCCCTGCTTTCCTAGTATTGATTTTTTTTAGCGTTGGGAAAAACATCAAAGTTTTGTGAACGCTTCAGGAACTGCTAGTTCTTTGAAATGAACCCTTCGCGGTGAACACTTCAATTGTAGTCGAACTCGTCAAAAAATAGTATTAGTCGGCAGAGATCCCAAATCGAAAAGTGCTAGCAAATCAACAAAAATTCCTCTCCAAAAAAAAGCACTAGTCGGTAGAGATTTGAAATCGAAAAGTACTAGCAAATCGACAAAAAATCCTCCCCCAAAAAGTGCTGGCAAATCAACAAAATTTACCCTCCGAAAAAAAAGCACTAGTCGGTAGAGATTTGAAATCGAAAAGTACTAGCAAATCGGCAAAATATCTTCCACAAAGATTATTATTATTAATATAATTAGGAAATTAAAGTCCATTATAAGATAGTATTACATAAGTACCTACATAGGTACTATCTGTGAGGTGGATTATTACATTTGCGGGAAGCTAACATTTTGGTGACAGCCTGCCTAAATGGAATCCACTCCCGTGGACCCCCATTTACGTCTCATGCACCCCCAATTTTTTTTTCATTGACGTGGACCCCTTGCAGGTCGGAATCGACCCCTGGGGGTCGATATAGACCACTTTGGGAATGACTGGTGTACACTGTACAACATTGTAAATTGCTTATTTCAGAACTTACATATAAACTGTTATCCTCCGCAGTTGTTCCACAGGTTTTCATTATGCCTTCATACAAATAATAGGTAATTGCAGATACGGTACCTCATTTCAAATTTATGAGCTTTCATTATTTTTGCCCTGTCTAAATAGGCCAACGGATTGTCTAGTGATATTATTCATCGATATCGATTTCACCTTACGACCTAATTTTGTGAAATTGTTCTAGAAAATGTATGAAATTTCAGTCTTTCATACTTTAACACGAAAGCCATTTGTAGTAAGAACTAAAAACTTCTATCGTAATTCATTTGAAAATTCTACGAAAATCAAAAACGATGACTTTGTGTTTTCCATGTTAAATTATTTTATTAATACTGTGAATTCTACGGCGTACCTATTCATCAAGTTTATACAAACTACGTGAAAAATTACGGGATGGACTTTGATTTGCCAAGAAAATATTATTTCCCATTTCAAACATAGAATAATTTCTGCTAAAATACTTCATAGGTAGATATTTATTAGGTAGGTAGGGGTTTGAAAAGACAATTTTTTATGTTGATAACTTGAATTAACATCAGTTCCAAATTTTAAATGTTCACACCCTCACGTACGTACTTAAAAAGGAAATTATTATATTGTGTAATGTAATTTGTAGTCATTCTAGCAATATTTTTACCAATCATATTATATAAATATTTCGAATGAGTCCCATTCCAACGTGTCTATAATAAATTTTCTATGCAAACATGAATCACATTATAGAATACGATGGAAAGTTGACAATTTGCCGATTGTCATGTTCGTGTTATTTATTACGGTGTTAATCAGATTGCAGTGGAGCCTTCAATGATGATAGGTTCTGCAAATACTACGTAGAGAGTTGATCAATTCTTAAAATGTAGGAAGGTATTTAGCTCAGTGAATATAACATATATTGTTCTTCACAAAAAGTGTTCTGTGATAATCTGTTATTTGTTACTTACCAGTATAATACCAATCTAACATGTATTAACACTTAACTGGTATCCATATTTCATCCACCCAAATAGTATACATTGGTCTAATTAGACCCGAAGTATAAAATATAATAATAATATTTGGATAATTTGTATAGCGCCGTTTTTTTGTGAAAAATCATCTCAAGGGCGCTGTACAAACCTCAATTTCTACTTAATATTAATTCCTAGTTTATATAAATATACAGCAACATACTTACCTGGCAGGTCACTTCTGGCAGGACCCAATCACTATATCATAATAACTTAAAATTTAGCTGATTTTTACATATATATATTTGTTGATTTTTAGGGCATGAGAGCAAATTTAAATAATAATAATATTTGGATGATTTGTATAGCGCCGTTTTTGTAAAAATCACCTCAAAGGCACTGTACAGATCTTATTTTCTATTATTAGATATTAATTCCCAGTAATTCCTAATAAAGTATACATTTTATTTGGTATTTAAAAAAAGTATTTACAGTATTCTTTTAAATAAAACTTAGTATCAAAATTATTTTATAATTAGTCTATTTATATAATAAAAGTTTGAACTTCAAGAGAACACAGTTTTTTACTGAAGAAACATACTCTTTTTTTTTCAAACAATTTTGGAATGATACCGTTACACTCTGCAAGCCACCGCAGTAAAAGTTCAACTTAATTTTCCGTCATTTTCAAAATTCGCCCCCGGAAAATAGTTAAACTTAAGGTATACATTAATCAAATCTGACCCGAGATATAACATAATTACTCTTACTTCGAAATTTCCATCTAAAACCAGAAGTGTGGAATATTATATTGTAGGGTTCTGTGCGATTGAAGAATACCAGGAGCTGAATATGTGAATATGGTATGGTTTTTGATTTATGATTGATCAACGGTTTGTCTGGGTCATTTTTGACCCGTGTAAACATTGACTGTCAATTTACATTATTAGAATTAAAACATATTTATGATTTTTTTTTCCCGCTTCACTTTTTACTGTGTTTCAAAAAAAGGTATTTGGATAAACTGTTAGTCAAGATGTCTAGATGAATGTTTTAGAACAGTGGTAGACTTACAGGATTTGAATGGGTTGTAGACACGATTCAAATTAACGTTACTAACATTCATGAAGCTATTTTCACAAATAGAACGGTGAAGATATTATTACGAAAAGTCAGAACGCGGGGTTTTTCATCGCATTTCAATCATTATAATCTACATAGCGAAATGATAATAATCACTAGCGCCCTTGAGGTGATTTTTCACAAAAACGGCGCTATACAAATTATCCAAATATATTATTAATCAGTTTGTCTTTCAATCAATTGGGTCAAACTTTACGATAAGAAGCCACACTAAAAGTTCTGCATCCGATATTGATGTCAACAACCATCCATAAAAATCACATAAATATTAATTTCTATCGATTTGCGTATTATTTTTTTATATATCAATTTGTGAAAACATGGACCTGGAAAATTTACTAAATAACTTTTATTTCATTTCAAATGCGCTCTAATCTATATAAATAAATTAAGTAGATAGCTTTACTTAATTTATTTATATGCCCCTCCTTCCGAGGGCTGCATTTTAACCTCTTTCGTTTACATGCGTCTTTTATGAGAAGATAAAAAAAAATAATGACAAAGTTATCCTCCATAGTCGAGTGGTAAGATGCTCGACTACGAATCTAAAAACTTTTAAAAAATTAATATGCGTCATAACACATTTAATCCATATAAAATAATAAAAAGTATATTTGCAGCACTTTCCAGGGTGGTAGATACTCTTAAGTATCGCCCTGGTGAAAGACCACCATTCAGAATTAAAACGTTGCTTGAAATGGCTTGAGCTGTATTTGGTAACCAGATCTGAATACCCAGGTACTTCCCAACCTTTCACTTCCATATCTCCTTCCCCTCCCCACTACCCTTAGCCTCACAACATACCCCAATTGGGGATGCCATAGTCTCACTGGCTCTAGACGGTTGGGAGCAGTCGGGACTCGGTATTCACTACAAAAACAAATTTAAAAAATCAGCGGTATGCCGTTAACTGAATAAGTCAAGGAAAATGACTGAAAATAACTGGTAATTCAGTGGTCTTATACAAAGCTGTTATTTCATTTTCATTGAATATGTCAAACCACAAAGTGATTGCTTTCTACGAAAGTATAAAAAAAAATTGAATAAATTAAGATTTGTCATCATGTTAAAACACAATACTGTACTCAAACAATGACATTGAAACAGGTACGAGTTAGATCGCATCATCTTTTTGAGTACCGAGAGTACCTGCCTACTTAACATGCTTGGAATATATCAAGTAAGGAGTAAGATAAAAATAATGTGAAATGTATAAAGTATAAGCAACTTAACTGCTCGAGACGCCCCCCTGTTGTGACGTCAGCCTGTCCTCAGACCTCGCGACGCCGCGACGCTAATCGGAAGTGGAAGTCGCGTCACCAGGAGGCGCACGCTGATCACATCTCTTAAAACTTATACATTTAAAAAATAGTAAAACTGAAAAATGTTTATTTTTTTTTCCATTTTACTGTCATTGGATTTAATATATTTTTTAAAATCAATAAAATAAAAGATGTGAAATATTCATGATATTTTTATCAGTCACCGAATGTTATTATTAATGTTATCACAACCTGCTACAGATGCATTTCTTGCATACATCATGTTTTAAACTTGTTATTCGACTTCCTAAAATGAAATAAAAAAAAAAGTTAATTTTTAATATACTAATAAATAATAATAATAACAGTGAACTTATATAGCGCAGTTTTGTGATATTTCACCTCAAGTGCGCTTCATACTAAATTAATTATGCTAATAAGATCAACTAACAAGGAGAAAATAATCCATAATATGTATACAAATTAAAACTATCTAAAATCATGATCTTTTTCATAAATCGTGAGAGAAAAAGGTTCAGATATTGGTAAAACAGTGCATGTGTACATCAACACATTAAAAAAACAATTTACCAGAAGCTAAGGGTATAAAAAATCGGATGAAACATATGAATTCATATTAACATATTTGTCAAATCAAAAAAAAGGAAATAAGATTGAGGACAGTTAATATGTTGGTACTTAAAACATCTGAACAAATATCTAATAAAAACAAAAAATTGCAAAAGTTTTCTAACAACTGTCAAAACTTTTTGAATATTCAATTCTAACAACGTGTAGACTTAATGTCCCCTTTTCGCTAAACATAAAAATGAGCGTAAGTAAGACAAATGGCTGTGTCTCAGTGACGTTTCGCTAGGACATCACTGTTAGAAGTGCGTACATATGCACCGATACACACAATCTTGCGCCCTTCATTCTGCGTCAAAACGCCCTTGAGGTGATATTTCACAAAAATGGCGCTTTATAAATTATCGAAGTATTAATTCTAAGTTAGTGTTAATTGCCCGACTTATACGCGCTCCTCAGTGATTATGTGTAATGATTAAAAAATATTTTATTGTTTATTGAGACCGTTCAACATGGAAGTTCATATAAATATTTTCGATAAAAAACCTCCCTACTTCAAATTTATACCATTTTTTATGTTAGATATCGTGTACCTTGGAGACTAACTAACTAACTAACTATCACGCCGTTTCTCCGCAGGAGTAGGCAGAGAGGACAGACCGCCATACAACTCTGTCTTGGCACACACTCCTTGCTTCATTCACATTCATACATCGTCTCGTACATACTCTTCTGTTATTCTGACTCTTTACATGTCCCGATTCAAGTATTTGATTTACTTGATCGTGCCATGTCTTTCTCGGGCGTTCTCGACTTCTTCTTCCATTCACTTTCGCATCATATATTCTTTTCACACCCCTTTCTTCGTTCATTCGCTCTACATGTCCAAACCATCTAAGCGTCCCTTTCTTGATAGTATTCATTACGCTCACATCAGCCTTGCATTCTTCCGGATATCCACATTTCTATTACGGTCATACATGGTTTTACCGCACATACGTCTCAAAGATCTCATTTCCACAGCATTCAGTCTACTTTCATCCTTCCTCTGCCAGTTCCATGCCTCACTGCCATACATTAGGGTTGGTATAAGCACTCCATTGTGGACTGCTAGCGTTTAGTCCTCCATTAATGGAGTTTCCTGCATTCATCCTTCTTTCAATATCCTTATCAGCCTTTCCGTCTCTCGTAAACATACTTCCTAAATACACAAACTCATCCACTTGCTCCAAGTATTCATCATTCACAACTATATTGCACTTAGACACTTAGCGAAATTTAATTTATTTGTTGAGATATTTATCATTGGTTGATACAGATTGTATTTTCTTAGGCTGTACTTTTTTCTACATTAAAAATTAATAAAAATAGTTTAAAACGATAATTGCCATCTAAATGTTATCAAACAGTATCGACTTGTGAATTTTGTTCCAATCGAATTATTTTAAATAATTTATTTTCCCGGAATTTCAGAGGAAAAGGCAGACGTCTTCCTTTGTTGTTGCGACTTCTCGCGCGTATCGACCCCACCACCCCCTATCGCCCCCCGGCAAAATATTGCACTGTAGAACCTCTACACGTTGCCACCCTTGGTTATGAAATCACGAACCTTTTATGTACATAGGGCGTACAACTGCGAAATACATTCATTCTAAGGGGTCATTGGACACATAAAAAAATTGGACATTGATCTCATTTCAAACAATTACAGAAATTGTGATATTTTAACAATATTTGTTCCACCATTTTTCATCCATAAATTACTCTTATAAATTAAGGATCAGCACCCAAAAATACACACTTTTGGCTTTCTAGTAGAAGCAATACTACAAATGGTTTATCTGTTAATTCTATATGGGCGGTTAGGAAACTGTCTAAGGTTTCCAGTGAATACAATTCTTAAACAGTTATCTTTTAAATTCTTTATGAAATTTATGCTGGAATTTTAGGTAAAACGTTCAAAAATGCCTCTGCTGTTTTTCAAACTGTACATTTTACTGATATTGTAGTGTGCCTTTCATATAATTTAAAAGATTACAATAAAAAAAAAACCCTGGAAACCTTAGACATTTTCCTAGTGGTAGATACTCTAGATACTTAAAGTATCTAGCACTCTGGATCGTGCCGCAAATATACTTCATATTATTTTATATGAATTGAATGTGTTATGACAGATATTAATTAATTAAAATGTATTTGTGCACGCCGGGTTTGAACCCGCGATCTTTGGATTCGTAGTCGAGCGTCTTACCACGCGACCACGGGGGCCGTCGAATAGGAGGTATTTTATAACTTTAGTTTTCAATCATGACACAATCCGACGACCTCCATTGCGAAGCACTAAGATCCTTGGCCCTGGGATCAGACCAGAGGTCACGGATTACAAATACCGCTAAATAAAAACAAAAATTACGTCGTTTTTTCACGCACAGAATGTCAATAGAGTTTTTAAAACCTATATATTATTTTATATGTATTAAATGTTTTAGGACACATATTAATTAAATAAAATTTGTAAGGGCACGCCGGTTTTGAACCCGCGACCTCTGGATTCGTAGTCGAGCGTCTTACCACTCGTCCGCGAAGGCCGTCAAACTAGGCCAGAAAAAAAGGTTACAATCCGATGCCTTCTGAATGTAACCCCATATTCATTGTTGGTTTTCTTAACATCAAACTTGTTTATTCCATTCCGAATGTTACCAGCCTCGTTCGATTTTGCTACAATGGTAGCTGTAGGAATATTGGTATTGACGATTAACGGTCGTTGGAAAAGCTTTTCGCGTCAATCAGGCTTCAAACCCTCTGACACTCAATTACTCACTTAATGGATGTTTGTATCGAAGTGCTTGCTCAATACGCAATCAATTCTTTGCTAGCTTTAT
Organism: Drusus annulatus; assembly: GCA_022651775.1. Taxonomy (NCBI): domain Eukaryota; kingdom Metazoa; phylum Arthropoda; class Insecta; order Trichoptera; family Limnephilidae; genus Drusus; species Drusus annulatus. The sequence goes on from JAGWCC010000416.1 coordinate 795,173, forward strand.
CGGTACTTTTCACTTGGCGCCACAATGGCACGGTTTGGTTTCGGTTGACACATGGCTTACATTGACATTTTTAAGTAATAAATTTCAAAGTTTAAAGGAAATATTGAACATATGGACAGCGAACGCACTCGAGTATTTTGCGTTGGAGTGGTCGTTAAGGGTGAGGTTTACGTTTTGCGACGCCATAGCGGACAAACAGATAACACTTACGTTATGCTTTTAAACCGAAAGGGGTTCCAATGTCAGTTTAGTGCATCTTAGATAAAGATTGCTGAAATATTATGAATATACTTCTCTCTAAGTTCTACCCAAAACAAATTATCTAAATGTCATGAAAACGCTATAATCAAGATCAAATGGGGTAACTACGTCACCCCCCTTCGGTTCGTACGTTTGATTTTAACTATCATGTGCGGAAAGGTTAAGAAGTCTGTACATACCTTGAAGTAAGAATATATATGGAGAGAGAGAGAGCTAAATATTTTTACCCCACCTATATAAACTTGCGATAAATCACTTTATCCGGGTTTTTAGGTCGTAAACCGCGAAAGAGAAAGAGATAAGACAAGTTCTCAAATAATATAGCACCATTTTTAGGTATGTAAGCGTGTTTTCCGACTCCGCCCGCTACGTTTTGTTATGCGATATAACGGGACATAACTCGACGGTTTTTGAGGTTATATCCTATATTTTTGTTCTTGACAATACTGTGAAAAGTGGTTATACAAATAAACAAAAACATTATGTCGACATGTGCTATGAAAGGAAGTATAAATACCCTAGCCACGCCCGATTCATTCCTGACTACACTAGCGCTCCCTCCTGGTATATTATTGCTTTGAGGTACATACTATGCTGTATGAAATTTAGTAAAATACACAGTGTTTTTTAATGTGAATAACACATATCAACCAGGGAAATGTTGCAGGACAGACTGAATATTGAGAAATACTTGGATGTTCTTATCTGCATTGCTGAGGCCATTTGAAGCTATATTTCTATTCTGAATCATGTTTTTTACGTTTTTTATAAACAAAGTCTTGTTGTTATGTTATAATATGAATTTATAAGTGAATACCGCATAAGAGTCCCAATTGCTCCCAACCGTCTAGAACCAGTGAGACTATCGCATCCCCAATTGGGGTATGTTGGTAGACTGAAGGTTGTAGGGAAGGAAGGGAAGGAGTTGCAAAGCGGAAGGTTGGGAATTACCTGGCTATTCAGATCTGGTCACCAAACAAGGCTAAAACCATTTCAAGCAACTTTTCGATTCTAAATGGCGGTTTTTCCCTAGGGTGACACTTAGAGTATCTACCACTCTGGAACGTGCCGCAAATATACTACATATTATTTTGTTTGAATTTAATGTGTTATGGACACATATTGATTGAATAAGATTTGTTTGCGCACGCCGGGTTTGAGCCCGTGACCTCTGGATTCGTAGTCGAGCGTCTTACCACTCGACCACGGAGGCCGACGACGAAACCTTTCGGTGTCTGCAAACGTTGGGTATCAGAAGCATAGTCCGAAATATCTCCCTAAATCTGGGCATCATTGCTTAAAATCCTCATATTCATTAGAAAACAATACCTTATACGATCACAAATCATGCATCAGCACAAAGTGATTTCTTTTGACACTAAAAAATAATAAAAATCTCCATAAAACATTTTCTCATTTTGTAGGATTCTAAGTGGTAGGTACTTAGGTAGGTGAGATCTCCTGTCATGTTGATTGGCCATTACACACAGATGTCCGGAGTTCAGGATACTAAAATTTCCCTAATTGAACATTGTATTTTCGTGCAATTTGCAACCAACTTGAAAATGTTTTTTATTTCATATTTTTAACGTCGCGTCGTTGACCGTTAATTGACAGAAAATTCGTGGTCAATGATAATGTTATAGGATTCTACACATTAAATACTGCATAATATTTGTTTTACCATCTGGTGTGGTTCTTATATGGCCTTAAACTTTGCCTCGAAGCCTTAAACCACTTCGCTTTCCATAGCAACCTCGCGTCTTCTGATATATAAAAAAGTACGCGAAGTTTAATGGTCAGAGATATGTACACTTTGTTCAATATTTTATCTTTTTAAGCTACATGCCTTCTTTTGCTTTTTTATATTACGTATTTATGATAAAATATCGTCACCGGAAAGGCAAAAGGGCTGAAGCACCATTTTGGGAAGTTTACACCAGAGCACTTAAAGTTTTTTTTGTTCTACAATAAAATTTATAAGTTTTCAGTGCCGTAAGAAAAAAAGTTTGCTTAAAAAGTCCAAAACTTGTGTCGCTTAAGTCAAGCCTTCTCCCAAATGGTAAATATATTTTAGATGGCTAAAGGACCATACAAGCCTACATAATCAAACGAGAGTCAGAGCTTTCCATGCAGAAAAAAAAAAACGAATCAAAACATTTAACTCATTTTCGTCCAAAGTGGCGCTTAAGCCCTTTTGCCTTTCCAGCGACGATATCAAACATGCATAAAAACGCCAAATATCATGTTTCCTCAATTAGTATGTATTGTGCCACGCAACTTGACCATGAGCAGTTGAAAAATGTGAAACAAATAATATGGCATCTTATCTTATTTTTTACATTTGAATCGATGTTTCAAATCTCCATAGCTCAAGTTGGAAACGACGTAGAATGTTGAAACCATTTGCGTTGACCTGGAAATTCGCGACGAAAGGAGACGTGGAATTTTCATGGCGACAGCGTGAATATTTACTGAGACATGCAACAGATTTGCTGCAAGATTGTCGTAGAAATTTGTCGAATAAATAATATTTTAATTCTTATTTGAATAATAAAATACGATAAATGCCGATAGTATATTTGTGTGCGCAAGAAAGAACGGAATAAATCAATAAAAGCAGATGTTCCGGAGAGCCAAGAAAAAAAAAATTGGGATTTTCGTCTTTTGCATGTAATTATGTCATATTTATGTCACATGTCCTTTTTTAAAAAAAAAATAGCACAACATTTTATTTTCCGACACATCTCATTTTTCCTTGATAGATATGTATCTAAGGAACAATTCTGCATACTTAACTTCTATTATCCAAATATTATTATTCTATCTCAGAGCAAACCTTATGATGTATTTAAATTAATAAATAAAAATACCCTCAAAGACACTATTTTACTGTTATTTCAGTGATTATTTTTTAAAGAAAGAGCCCACTATGACCGACGTCACCACACCGCTTCGAGTGTGACTTAGCTCGGTGACAAATCAAATATCTACTTTAGGAAAACAGACTAATTTCCCAGAAGCCGAAATACTATCCGACCTAATGCTAGCCTCGGGGCATTTAGGGCACAGGACAATTAAACCTACTCTTTCCTCACGGGTACAGGTCAATTATTTACTTATGGCATATTATTAATGTATTTTATACCGATACACGTTACTATATGTGTGAGAGATTCTTTTCGAGAATTGATAATAATAATAGGCAAAACGTCAACTGAGAAGGTGATAAAAGAATAATGAGAAATTTAATGAGTTTATGGAAAATATATATTTTGTACCCTGATGATGCTTAGGTTAAGTTATTATTTTAATAATAATAACATTTGGATAATTTGTAAAGCGCCGTTTTTTTGTGAAAAATCACCTCAAGGGCGCTGGGCGCGATACAATGTTAAATAATTGCCTCGCGCTAGAAAGTATTACAAGTTCGTACTCAATGTATAAGTTGGAATAGTAGACCGAGCGCAGTTGTTTTCTGTCACGCTTAAGAATTATATATTTAAAAAAATTAAATCAGACTCCTGTATAGGTAGGAGCATTTTTTTATCATGTTAACTAGCTCTGTCACGCTTAAGAACTATATATATTTTTTAATTAAATCAGACTCCTGTATAGGTAGGAGCATTTTTTAAATCATGTTAACTAGCTAAAATATCAGTTGCAGCTGTATAGTGCCATGACTACAATTTTAACCATACCAATCCATACCAGTTTCGCGGAAAAGCAAACCGTTTACCAAATAAACTTAAAAAAAGGAATTATTGACAAGATGTTTGATTTTTAATTCCAAGTGACAGTACTTAGTAGGATTCATTTTACCATACTCTCCTTACTGTCGCTTGCGACTAAACATAAATAATAAAAAAGGAATTAACTAAGTGCGATGTACATTCATGATTTAATAATACTATTTATTTATTTATAATCTAACGGACTATTGTCCAATTACAAAAAACAAATACATAACACGAATAGGAAAAAAAGAGCCACAGAGAAAAAACAGCACATAAATAATAGTTTAATGGGGCAATGACAAAAATATACATTATAAAGAACATTTAAGTCAAAGCCAAGGGCCAAGTCAAGGTTTTGGTAGAATCGTAAAGAATGACAAAAATCATTTAGACTGGTACCAAAAATGTCAAGACCATGGCTTGAGTTAACAAGTCTCGACATTCTGGACAGTGGAAAATGATACCCATAATTAGTAGAGTGATGATTGAGGAACAGCAATTTATTATTTCTAAGTCTATGGCAAGGAATTTTGAACTAGATGAGTTGCAACGAAGAAGGTGAGTCAATAATACAATTGAAAATTTTGAAAATGCATATTAAATTAAAGGTCTTTCCTACGTTTTTGTAATGAAGACATTTTTAATTTTAATAAAAAATAGTGGAATAAAGTTAAAAAAAATGGTATTATTAAATCATCAAATGGAGTTCCAGCGCGAATTGACAGTAAATTAGAAATAATCGATGTACATTCAATAGAAATTTTTATTTTCAAATGACAACTACTATTCTAGCATTCATTTTGCCGACCATTGTTTTATTGTAGCTTCCAATTATCAAAGTACAATCATCTCGCAATTATTGAATTTCCTTAGAACGCACGTGATCAAGGATGAATACGGTAATATCGAATTATGTTTCCTAAAATATGCACGCAAAAGGAATTAATATATTCACCAGAAGCTGTTGTTTTTTACGATTTCTCCTCATGGTAGAGATATCTAGGCATACGAATTAATAAATTATCGCCATTCATTGAAGTTATTTATGGTCTCACTTTGATTGTGACTTTTCTTGTTTATGATTTGTGAGATTTATGATCAGTAAGGTAATATGTATAATATCATGACTGATACGTTATACCATAATATAACTAACATGATAACTGCATTATATACACGTAAGAGGCATTAACATTATCATATACGGCCCTGATAAAGCTTGGGAATAAACTAATAATAAAATTGGGAGAAACCGGTAAGCAATACATATTTCAATTGAAAAACTAAGACAAGACGTAATGTTGTTTGTTTAGTGTTTAAAAAAAATAGATATACATCTAAAAAAGGGTTTCGAAATCTCGAGTGAAGCCGGGTATTTAAGCTACGTTATTTATAAAGAAATATCCTTGACATTATATTGTAATTTTTAATCATGTTTTTCACGGTAATACGTTTGCCAAAATAATGTGCGTCATCTTCTTTTATAGAACTTTTTGCAACGTGGCGTGTCAAAAGTTAATACATCACACAAACAATATACTGTTTTCATTACACATAGAGAATAGGTACACGCACACCTAGTAATGTAATCATATTTCTATGAGTGATGATTCTCATGTCAGAATTTCAGTTAAAAACATCAAAGGCATTATTTTTCTCAGTCAATTCAACAGCCTACCCACTTATCAACTATGTGCATAAAAACAATGTGAGCTCAACGGTCTCTGGGAATTTATTATTTTCATGAACATTTTATACAATCTAGTGGATATGGAAGATTTGACGTGGTTAATCAGCTGATAACATTATTCCGTAGTTCTTTCCGCGATTACATTTTTCACAAACATTTTATAAATCTTCTTAATAACGGCTATTCAAACAATTGGCATAGTTTATAATACACATCAAAATGTGTCATTTCTATAAACATCACATAACCTTACTTTAAGAAAATGCACCATGCACAATCAATATTGAATATTCATTTTAAAATTCGAATAAAATTATAGTGTGACATAGAATAATATATCTATGCTGTTACCTCTGACATATTACTTTTGATCTGATAAAAAATATTCCATGTAATTTGAACTATTATTGAATCGATGAAAAATAATCTGGTTGAACGAATAAAGTTTTGTGGTTGACGATAAATTTTTAGTCGGATTTTTTTTTTTATGTGGATAACAGCTTATTCTTTGTAGATGTTAAACAAAAATCTGTAAAAAAAATTGAATAAGCTTTTTATAAAATATTAAATTTGTAGGTTTCTAAATATTTTTTATATGCCTACCATTTTTAAAACAATGATAATATTCATAGTATTTAGTCATTCAAAATGATACAATAAGATGTTGAACTTTTTCTAAGAAATTATTTGAGAGTTTATTGAAACAACAAAAAAACTTAAGCTCGTCACTAAAAATCGTAGAGTAATTTTCCTTAAAAAAACGTCACTACATTGCTAAAACAGGAGTAAGAAAACTGTCCGGCGTCTTCCTCTAGCCGATGATAGCCATTATCACTCCCGTTTCGACGGGGGGTTCCAATGTAACCCCAAACAGCATTTTTGTGCGAAATCTTTTTTTTGTTTTTTTGTTCTGTTGAAAAAAAAAAAAAAAATTCTCTTCCTCTCTTTATCTATTTATTTTTTGTTGTTTTTCTTTAAATATATTAAGTTATGATGTCCGTGATTAAAATAAAAATATAATAAATATTATGTACCTTTGTAAAATATAATTTTATAAAATTGATTGTCAAGATCATTATATAATCTGCTGGCAAACTGCTATTGTACCAGTTGAACGGGACCTCATTGTAAAATATATATGTAACCTCTGAAATAATAATATATATATATATATATATATATATATATTTATGTTTTAAATCTCTAATAAAGGTTACTGAAATATTTTTAATATACTTCTCTAGTATTACCAAAAACAAATTACGAACCATTAAGATTATGTTATGAAAACGCTTTAATAAACAAGATCAAATGGGGTAACTACGTAACCCCCCTTCGGTTTATACGTTTGATTTTTACTTTCAGGTACGGAAAGGTTAAACATGTCGCTATTGTCGCCACTCTAAGTGGCTGTCATCACTTAGAAAAAAATTCTAGGTTTTCTTTTTTGCTCCTGTCTGAAGCGGCAAAGATTAGGAAAAGTCTTGCAAAACTCTTGAGTGGATAATTATGTTTTCATTTGAACTTCATTCCTTCAAGATTTGAACCCTTTTGAACTTGGCTATCCCTCTATTCTTAGACCCGTTGGGTAAGGCATCTGTTTCTTTGTTCTATTCCGGCCCTAGTGTCGTCATCGCACCGGCCTGATCCAATGACATTTCGCTTAAATGGAATCGAGCAAATAAACCCCGTGCTCCTTTATTAATATTTTGGCAGACATGGTGGCTGGCTGGCATCTCTTATACCTATTTTTGAACATCTTCCAAATCCTTTTTTTCTTCTACTCAGTTCTACTTTTACTTGAAATTACTCATCTTTCCACGTTCCTCCGCAGAGGTCGGATACCAAGTTATTATAATGAGTTTGATGACTGTAGTAATTTGCAATTACAATTTAACATACGTCAAGCTACGGAAAAACATTATTATTTTTTCTATATCAATAATCTAAAACGCAAATATGAAACAGAAAAAGGCAGAAAATAAAAAGACAATGGTCTCAACCGAAACTCGAACTCGGATCCTCTACTCTATCCGCAAGTAACGCCTTAACCAATTCTGCCATTGAGTTCTTATTAGAAAGTGGCATTTTAATCGATCTCATATTTTGATTGAAAAATGTTTTTAATTTCTTCCAATGGTTGTGACCATTGTCTTTTTTATTTTATGGCTTTTTTCTGTTTCATATTTGTGTTTTAGATTTTTGAAATTATTTCAATATTTAAAATAAAAACATAAGCATTCATGCTTCAAAGTTATTTCTAATTTCAACATCATTATTTGTTCATAAATAAATGTATGTTCACATGAGAGTTGCAGCCCACGATTTTCTTGAACTGGCCTTTTCTTTGCCTAGAAAAGGCCCCGGGGGTTTTTGACCCCCAATATGATCAGGGCATTTCATATTTTGCACAGTTAACCTCTGTTATTTACTTTTTCGGACCCCGACATTAAAATGTTACGGAAACCATTTTATTAAAATTGTCAGAAACCGGTATCTCGATTATAACAAGCTTTCGATTATATCTATAGCTAATTATACAAATCGTGTGATCCTCAGTTTCTGCGTGAGGCATTTGAAACAATCAATTTGATCCTATAAAATAATATTTTCTCCATAACTGTGGAGAATGAATGATAAAATTAATCAAATTTGCCCATGACAATGATTTCGCGGTATCTATTGAAAATGCTACAAAACAATAACCTTGGATTAACAATATATGGAGAGAGAGCTAATTATTTTTACCCAACCTATACAAACTTGCGATAAATAACTTTCTCCGGGTTTTTACGTCGTACACCATGAGAGAGAAAGAGACAACAAATATAATACACCGCTTCTATGTACTGTCACAATGATCTTGGGCTCCTGGGTCACCGCGGGACTCCGCCCACATTTTTTTATTATGCCACTAAACTTGACACAACTAAACGGTTTTTTAGGTTATATGCCATATTTTTTTGATAAAAATACTGTGAAAAAGTGGTTATACGAACAAACAAAAACTTTATGTCGATATGTGCTATGAATGGATGTATAAATACCCTAACCTTAGTCTTAGCCACGCCCAGGTCCGCCGAGTCCGGTAAAAATCATCAAAAACTGACTACACTGCCTTGGATAGATACCACTCTATATTATACTCTAAGACAATAACATTACGTGAACAAAATAAATTCTGATTTGAGGGAGAATCAGATTCAGGTGCTAAATAATAATACGGATCTCATTATCTTGCAAATTTTTCGTACTGTATTGAATATTTTGTTATTATAAACATGACTAGCGACATGCTACTGCGGTGACATTGACTTAATTGTACGATGTATTTACTCACACGAAACACCAAGGAATTATCACATAGGTGTGCATTAGGGTGGGTCAAATGGGACAACATGTAGCCTAGTCCAGAGGTACGCTTGTATAGTATTCATATAAAATATAATTTTATCGTTTGTCGTTCCAAACCTCCGACGAAAAAAAAAAAAAAAAAAAAACACAATGCTTTGTTCGAGTTTGTAGTTCGACCTTTTAACAATTAATTAATGTTTTCCTATATCACAGAAAATTACGTTGTGCCGTACAGATTACACCAAACAGTGGCCATTTTTTATGCATATCGATGGAAATTGAGTTAAATAACTATTACCTGTGGAATATAATGTCTATTTTTACTAGGGATGTAGGGATGCGTCGGCCGATATATCGGATTCGCCAATAGGTCTGCGCAGGCAAAAGGTTATTTTTTTGTAACATTTCAATATCAAAGATCGTTTTTTTTTCGTGTTCATGTTTAGTTAAACCTTAGTAAATAAAGTGACAAAGTTCTCGTTTTTCTTACTTTGATTTTTTATTAGACTTAATTTTCATATTTCCTTCCAATTTTAGAAATTCATTTCGAAATTATATTAAAATAAATATATATTTTGGTTACATTTTACAATCATTTTCGAACTAATTTATTTACTCATTCATAAATTCCGATATGCATTGAACTTTTATTATACTCGTAAATGATCTTCTCCGGTAAATAAAAATTAACTTTAAAAGCATTATGCTTTTTATTTTGATATTTATTATTGAAATAATATCGATAATCTTCAACGCAAATGTGAAACAGAAAAAGCCAGAAACTAAAAAGAATAACGGTCGCGACCGATACTCGAACTCGGAACCTAATAAGGTCTCATTGATATTATTTAAATAATTAAGATATCTAAAAGTTTATTTTGTCGATAACATTCAAGGACCTACATACATTTCTGCCCTAGAAGTTAGAAACAGCAATGACGGGAGACGGGAGGCGACGGAATTAGATAAGAAGTGGGGTTATAAAACTACAAAAAAAATGACACTCGTTCGCCCGATTGTATAATATTAAAAACGACACGGGCGACAATTGCGACAATGTTGGTAACTAATACCGTCGAATTGTAAATATTCATAGTTCTTTCTGAAAGACGAAAGGGGCAGTTCCCTAGTTCTTTCTGAAAGGGACAGGGTAGTAGCTCTGTCATAAGGTTTTTCCGGTTATTCCCTAAATTTCCCCAGTCTCATTTCTCTCTCACCATTTATGCATCTCTCCTTACGTACAATATTCTTATAAAATTTACCATTGAACATTAATAATTTGACGGATATCAGGCATTCATTCGCTATCCGCAATCCGGATGTGCCGCCTGTGAATAATAATGAGGAAAGTCGGATTATGCAAATATTATAGCTCCCTAGGAATGAAGTGAAGTCAAGTGCTGAACACATGAGTATGTTTATATCAACAGATGTCATATAAAATGGCTTTATTTTCATTTGTAGTGAAAGTAGAAATGTGTTCCCTTGTCACTTTCTTGAGGAGACTCTTTGGAAAAGTACAGATCAGAAAAGTGTTTGGTTTATGAACAAATGATATATTTGTGTTGATTAAAAAAACTTACAGTGGTTATACAAATAAATCAAACATGATGGTGGTATGTGCTATGCGAGAATGTTCAAATAAAATCAAACAAAGATTATAAAACATCACTTTTCAGAGGTATTTCAACAGTTTTAAATATTTTTGACCTTTAAAATTAACACATTTTTAATGATATAAAGACATAAAATCAACAAAAACCTTCCATCATTATTTAGGCAAACATTCTGCTATTAGTGTTTGTGTGATATTTTAACTTTATAAATCATGTGAATGTTTTGTTGAATCCAACATCCTTCAACATATCTTTGTCTCTTTCTATCGAGTCAGTATAAAGTCAGGCGACCTGACTACACTGTTTCGCAAAGGTGGTACTTCTCCATATATTCTTACTCCAAGTTTTTGCCTCTGCCGAGAGCTGTTAAAAAAAGCAGCCGTCTGCCATTTGACTAACAATGTGAACAGGCCATAAGCAGAAACGCATAACAATAATTATTATTGTTGTTATTGCCCGAATGCGTTTTAATATATCAACCGGAAACTGTAGACTGCGATTCTGTCCATTACAGTCGACCCAACCTCACCCCACAGCAGGACATATACGGATTCAGTGACGTAGCGAAAAGTCCAGGATATTCAGTTGCAAATTATTAACCTAATCATTGTTCAAACATGCCCCATTACTTACATGGATTAATTATATGATTCCTTGAACAATTGGAGACATTGTTCAATTTACTAGAAAAAGTCGATATTTTCACCTGCGGCGTTAAAATACCTTTGAATCTTTGCTCGCCTGGGATTAACGCACGTGGAATAACTAACTGTCTAGTATAGTTCCTAACTTAACTTGTTTTCAATAATTTTCCTACCTCCTACAACATGGGCCTATTCAAGACCCAGGTTCACTTCTCCCTTTCCTCAAAAATACCCTCCACACAGCACCCCCATAGATGAACCTGAGGGAAATTATTTTCCTGGGCCTCCTGTGTGGAGTTAATGTATAAAAAACGCCATCCTTCATCAAGGAATAAGCGGTATTTACTTGAGTGGAATTTAAACCGTACAAAAAATATATTAACAACCTGTGAAAAAAACACTTTGTGTCAATATACGCCTAATATTGTCGGTACGTACGTTCCTAGTGACGACACAATTGACAACACATAGTATGAGTGTTATTTCAAGGAGCAAATATTGTGCTTGCCAGACTTTTTTTAAATCTAGTGAATCAATATTATATTTTGTATTCCCATTCATTGTGAAATTGCGTTCTTTTTATCACTTTCAGACCTGAAGTAAAAAACGTTTTGTTTAAAAAAATATATAAAATAGAGTCGTTAAAAATTGACACAATTTTAAATAATTTTTTAATAAAACACAGTGAACTTGACATATTAACTACAGTAATAATACTGTGAATTATTATACTTAATATATTTTTATTTATAATTTATTTACGTGACAGAGGTTGGCTCCGTTGTTGACGCGACATTTTGCCAGCTTCTAATGTCGCTCCTTGCGGAAAATTTTGTAAAAAAAGGCCGATTCGGTATAAATACAAGCCCACACGCTAATTTTGAGCCAGCATACCGGGAAAATTTTAAGCCGTTTTCGAGAAATATTTTTTTAAACGGACCAGCACGATCGTATCAGCCAGAACTGAGAGGCATGCTTTGTCTCTACGCCACTGTTTTATATTTAATATAATTGATTAGATTAACTATAAAGTTATTGAATGTCATTTTTACGACTGTTATTAAATTCAGTTTACTACTGGTATGTCCTTAATCGCTCTACTAGAGAATCAGAACTACGTTATACTTTTCACACTGTAACAATATGATAAGTGATTTAGTAAAGTTTATTTTTCTCATTATGTTAGTAGTGACGAGATTTTTCTATACATTTTCCTACATTCGTGGAACTGTTATTATGATATATCCTTATCTCTAGGCATGAGTCGAAACTCAGAGCATCAATGTTCTCAGAAAGATGAATGATTCGTTTAAATATTCGGAAGTATGACGTACAGATCGGATCCCCGAATAAATATTTGAATCTCTTTGAGTTATGAGTTATGAGTTGTTGTCAAGTCAATCTGATTGGTGTTAATGAGATTGCGGCCAACAGGTGTCCTTTCTTAAATTGCCGTGTCTTGAGTCTTGAATGGATTTGCTTTCGACTATTTTTGACATTTATTTTATACAGCGTGAGTAACGAAAATAGCATTTCATTGTAAATCTGTATTTTTATGTGATACCTCATAAGATTTTCGTCTTTTAGAAGTCAGTCGAACTGTGACATCCCATTTTTTATTGAATGTTTTGAGGCATATTGAAAGCCAATTAACTCGCTTTATTTTCAAACACGACCCGTGGAACAATTTTTTGGGCAAATCACATCATTAGTTTCTTCACAGTGGTTGATTTTGATCAAGTGAATTTTATAACTTTATTTTTCTTTATGCTAAGATAAGACTTTTTGTTTCACCACAAAGTTACTAATTGAACACATTTTTTATTTGGAAATTTAAGTGACCTTTTAACCTTTCTGGACCTGAAAGTAAAAATCAAACATACGATCTGAAGGAGGGTGACATTTGATCTTGCTTATTAAAGCGTTTTCATGACAAAATATATCTTAGGGAATTTGTATTTGGTAATACTAAGAGAGAAGTATATTCATACTATTTCAGCAATTTTTATACAAGATAACCCACAAAACTCTCGTTCAGGGTAACATTGTAACCCCGGTTCGGAACGGGAGTTTTAAGGGGGTTTTTCTCAACAACGGCGCTGAACAAATTATGACCTATGTAATATAATGTATATATTTTTATATATATAGATTTTGAATGGAATGGAATAAGTCCAACTGGTAATTTAAAAAAAAGTATTAGTTGGTATATGCATACTTCTAATTGTTTTTGATTATTTATTAATTTGTTTTGAATATATTATTTTCCAGGTGGAAGGCGAGTATCTACAAGCTAGTATGGCTGGACCTGCTGTGCTTCCTCATCATCTACTACATGCTCAACTTCACGTACCGGTGGCTGTTGGACGAACCAGGGAAAAGGTAACTTACGACACCTAACGATTTCCAATCCTTTTATACTTCTGCCTTCCTCGTCCTATAAACTCATCTCCAGTATCCCCTACTGTATCTCAATGCCAAATAAGTAGCATTCTAAACTCTATTATCTTAAATTCTACTGCAATATATAATAATACCAATAATACTACCAATAATACCAATACTACCAATAATACCAATAATACCAATAAAACCAATAATACTGCAATAACTGTGTCACAAATTAAAAACCTTTCTAACATATTAAATATACTCCCAATATGTTTGGCCGTATGCATACGGAGATACTCAAAAGAAACTGAACTGGTTTGTAATTGAAATTACTAGCTGGTTACTAACTCTTTGGTGACACAGCTCCGCACTCGCGGGCTACTCACAAGTGATCGAAATCGGTAATAATAATAATAATAATAATATTTGGATAATTTGTATAGCGCCGTTTTTGTGAAAAATCACCTCAAGGGCGCTGTACAAATCTTAATTTCTACTTAATATTAATTCTTAGTTTATATAAATATACAGCAACATACTTACCTGACAGGTCACTTCTGGCAGGACACAATCACCATATCATAATAACCTAAAATTTAGAATTACTTAAATTTTTATTTTTTTATTTTATTTTTTATTTTATTTTATTTTGTTTATTTATTTATTTATTTATTTTTTTTATTTTTTTTATTATTTTTTTTTTTTCATTTTTAGGGCATGAAGGCAAATTTAAGATAAAGTATATCGGAGGTATTTTTAACTTTTCGTAGTGAAGAACAGATAATGGTGATAATCTTCTAATGAATTTAAGGAATGAGAGTCTGAAAAGTTTTCTTGGTTCTATTGGGCTTGTTACATCTTGATTATGGATATGATTTTCTGAAAAAATGAGTTTTGAGTTTGGCTCTGAACTCTGCCGAGTCTTTTATTACTCTCAGATCATGTGGTAGTCCATTCCAGGTTTTAGGACCTGACACTCCGAAGGCGCGCTCTCCAAACTTAGTGTCTGGTGTGCGCTTTGGTTCTTTCAACCTTCCGATAGCCGATGACATTGCTGATCTAAGAGTTGACTGTCGCGAATTGGAATCTTCAGGAATACACAATTCCGATAAATAAGCCGGAGCCATTCCGTTAATTGATTTGAAAACCATCCAGCAAAGCTTAAACTGGATTCTTTCGGGACATTTAAGCCAGTGAAGATTTTTGAGGTGCTCTGAGATATGGGAATATTTTGATACGCCGGTGATAAGTCTTGCCGCGGCGTTGAAGACTAGTTGTAGTTTGTTAATTTGATATTTAGGAAGACTAGCGTATAGTTAGTTATTATATAGGTAGTTTTCTGTGTGGTGTTAAAGGTGGTGAAGTTTGGATATTTTTCTAATTCTCCCACTAAATTCACTTGTTGATCATTCATTTTTGTGAATAAAAATAAAATTGTTATAAAACGAAATATGTATACGAGTATACAATGAAATGATATAAAAATTATAAAATGTATACATGAAAAAATAAATACGATAATATTAAAAAATAAAATGATACAAGAAACGTTACTTTCCCTTCTGAATAAATTTGTACTTTTTTGTGCTTTTTGCAATTATTTTGCAAATTTATAAAGAACCTCACTAAATGAAGATCTAGGGACAAAAAATGTATTTTTGACGGAAATTTATATTGATGATAATAATAATATTTCATCCTGTTGTCATTCCAGAATATTTGAAGGCATAGTTCACTACTGCCTCACCTACAGTGAGTTGATTCCCCTGTCCTTTGTGCTGGGTTTCTACGTCTCCATCGTGATGACGAGATGGTGGAACCAGTACATCACCATACCCTGGCCGGACTCCATCGCCGTGTTCGTCAGTGCTCATGTTCATGGACAAGTGAGTCTAGCTGTTAAAAAAATATAGTTTTATAATAATGCCAGACTTATTGTACTGAGAAGAAATCACAAACATATAAAATTCTCGCTATTCAGAAGATACGAACAATAACAACAAAAAAACAGGATTTTCTGTATGAGATTCCTTGCAAGATATCAGATATTTATTTTTTAATTTAAAATAAAGAAAACAAGTAATGGATTGGCAGCATTTTTTTAATTTTATTTATTTATCGATCGTATTTAAAAAACCTTCACAAAATTATGAATCAATACTGAGATGGTATTATATTTTCTATTAAACCAAGAGGGTACTTAACATTTTTTTATTATCAAACTATTTTAATCATTTTGCGGTACTGCGCTATTATACTTTGAAATTAGAGAAAACTGGTTTTACTTATTTACAGATGTCGCTGACTGTCATGCTAAACATACATAAACTGTCAATAATGAATTTAACAAAGGTCTCAAAAAAGGTTAAATCTCAATTTGTATGTGGAATGAATTGCCAGCATTTGTTTTTTTCATCATATATAAGCTTAGATTAACAAATCCTTTCCTCAACCCACCCTTGGAAACAAAAATCTAAATTGTATGGATAATAATAAATGTTATTATTACTGAACATATTTTTTTTTTACTATTTAAAATAGCCTCACTGCTTTTGTGGTTTCATGTTTCGTACATAAAAAACCCACCTCAAAATTTTGCCTAATCTAGTGATGATATGGGTCCTCTGCCTCTACAGCATTGCAACCGGGGAATTCATTGTGAATAGTCACAAAAAAAAAATCTAACTTCTAAACTTGCATTTAAAATTATTGTTACCCATACATATGTTTTTGTTTATCTTCCTTCAGGATGAGCGAGGTCGGCTAATGCGGCGCACCATGATGCGCTACGTTTGCCTCTGCCTGACCATGGTGCTGACTAACATCTCGCCCAAGGTGAAGAAGCGTTTCCCCACCCTGGACCACCTCATCGAGGCCGGCCTGCTCCTAGAGAACGAGAGGCAGATCATGGTGGATCTCAATGAGAAGTTTCCTAAGCCTTCAAAGCATTGGTAATATAGTCTGATTGCATTATACAAATGTACTTTTGATCAGATTTTATTACATTTTCCCACATAACGAGTGTTATTTTATCAACAAATACGTACGCCCATATAAAATCGTACCTTAAGACGCCAATGGAATTGCGATTAATGCCGGCGTTGGGGCCTTTACACTTAGTATACACGTCAGGGTTCTTGTCGCGGCTCAGCAATTCAGCCCAGATACTATGGGCGGTGCGCCATGGCGGTGTGTGTGCATTGTCCCATCTAACGTAAAATATCCTTTGCTGTAATTGCCGAGTCGCAGAGTTTCCGCGCCTGCCGTGTCCGCCAAGCCTTAGGTGAGCAGTCAACAGGTTAAATATATTTCGAATCTTAAACACAAAGAAAAAATAATCTCTTTAGAATGGACATGTGATAAACTATATAATATTTAAAAAATTAAAGATATAAGTATTTTTCTTTCAATTCGTTACTCATTGTCCGTTTTTCAAAAAATTGTTTTACATTACAATTATTATTGTCTTTAGTATTGAACAATAAATAATTTATGAGGCTATTAAATATAATTAGGAATTAGTATTATTAGTAATTGATTCTGAATAGTATAACAGCATGCATAAATTGAGCATAAAAAAAAGTTAATTGGCATGTGGATATTCTCAAACATGGATACTAGTTATTGTGTTCTCAACTCTGTGATTTTGTATGTTTTTAAGCCAAAGTGTTTAAAAATGAATTAATTGATGTTCTGTTATTTCCAGGTTACCCATAGTATGGTCGGCTAGTATAGTAACACGGGCGCGCAAGGAGGGCAGAATCCGAGATGATTTTGCCGTGAAAACTGTGATTGACGAACTTAATAAATTCCGCGCCCAGTGCGGCCTACTGACAAGTTATGATACCATAAGCATTCCTTTAGTGTATACACAGGTTAGTTCTAATCCCCATACTTTAACCGCTTCATGCTTTTGAACGAGTCACGCTCGCGCACCAAATGTGTTACAATTTCTGCTAGCCCGAGTGACGCTCGCCTGTTTCGACTCGCAGCGTTCTATTTTTAGCTAACACAAGTGACGGTCGTCAATATTAGCGATGTATTTTATGCGGTTTGAATTTGCCTGCAGTTGAGATCGGTCGTGTTTTTGAGCTGCTTATTTCGTTTTTACTATATTGTGTTCATATTTTCGTGTATGTATGAATGCATCGTTTTATTAAAAAAAAAAAAAAATTATCATACCGTATCAATTTGATTTTTTTAAATTTTTTTCAAAGAAGATATAAACTTTGAATAAAACATTTAAAAAAAACCTGATGTTTTTTAAACACTTTTTATAAAAAAAACCCTTGCATTAAGCGGTTAAACGTGAATTTATTGTTAATAAGCCAAAAAAAATTATAGATTGATCTTTTGCTACCAAAATATGAATTGTAAAAGAATAGCGCCGGGGCAAAATTAAAGATTTTATTTGATTTAATATATGAGTTGAGATAATTATACATAAAGCTGTAAATTTTGTTTTCCAGAAAAACTACCTAATACATGACATTTTAAATTATTGTAGAGAAGCGGTCGATAATGTGCGTAGGACACTCAATTGGCATTTAGATAAATTAAGTTTGATTCTAGCACGCTCCCTTGCTCCCTTTTCAACATCTATTCTGTTTAGCTATGTCTTATTATTCTATCATATGGTTAAGGAGTGTGTGGCCTTTTTGTTACCAGAAGACAGTTTGATCTTCAACTCCTTATGTGTTGACATTTTATAAAAATTGACAATATTACTTTCAGTGTACAATACCGATTATAGCTAATTTCACCATGATACAAATTTATTCATTTTCTTGGCCTTAAGTCAATAGTAATAATAATTAATAATTAGCTTTAATCTTTTACTTAGGATTTCCACCAAAATTTCATATAAATTCTAACCAGCCCCACTAACAATGTAACAAAACTCTTTATGAACACGGGGTATTATTTACGAACTATATTGGTAAAAGACTATCTTGATGAAAGGGAATAAACGTTGAAACATGGTAGACAAATTTTACCTATGACCCGAGTGCTTACAAAACTGTAAACGCTGTCCGCCGAAATATATCCGCCAAATTATAAAGTAATCTTAAAATTAAACCCCAAATCATAAACCTTCCAGGTGGTAACTCTTGCCGTGTATTCATACTTTGCCACCGCTATAATGGCCCGGCAATGGACCGAGGGCAAGATGACCAAAGCCGGCGTCCCGGTGGACGGCTACGTCAACAACATTGATGTCTACTTCCCCATCTTCACTACGCTGCAGTTCTTCTTCTACATGGGCTGGCTCAAGGTGGCCGAGTCACTCATCAACCCCTTTGGAGAAGATGATGATGATTTTGAGGTCAATTGGATGGTGGACAGGAATATCCAAGTAGGTGTTATACTAACTATAAAAATGTTATTCTAATTTATTCCGTTAAATTATCATTACGAGCCCCATAAAATATATATTTTAAATATCGAAAATCAAAATTTTAGTGTTATTTTATTTAGGTTAAGGTAACAATGTCAAAATATCCAAATTAAAAAAATTAAAATATTTTTAAATGATTTCTACTACATTTTCAATCTAAGAAATGTATGATTGAAATTTATATATGTTTGTCCCTTTTTGTATTTATTTATTGCTTTGACGACGCATTCATATAAATGTGTCAACTTTTAATGTTCACTTGAATTTTGATGTCTTATTTATTATTCTCCTTTTTTCGCCCTCTTTTATTAAATCTTAGCTACCGTCAGGGCAATATCCACTCCGAAAAATTGATTTATTTTACTATATTTCAAAATAAACCTCATTCTGCTAATAAGAGGTCCCTTATAACGTTTTCTGCCACATGTGTCTAAGAGATAGAGAGGTTATAAATATTTTGGCAATCTTTTAGAATAAAAGTACGTTTAACCTTCACCAATGGTAAAATTGCAGGTATCGTACATGATAGTGGATGAGATGCACCACGAGCACCCCGAATTGATCAAGGACCAGTACTGGGACGAGGTGTTCCCCACGGAGCTGCCGCACACGCTAGCCTCGGAGGGAAATCGAGAGACAGCCCCGATACCCTCCACGGCTAAGATTGAGGTGCCCAGCAGCCAGCAGGCCGTGGTGATGTCCTCCTCATCCGTTAAGATCGACGAGTTGGTGCGTGAACAGAGCGTTAATTACAAGTTTACGCCGCCCGAGGTTAGACACATTTACAAGGACGCCTGCATGTGGACGCGGCTTGCCGGTGGATTGCATTTTGCGAATCGCGCACCCTATGTTAACCCCAGGTTACGGTTGTAAACATTCAACAATTTCTATTATTGTTCTGAATAATCTTGTTCATTCTGGTTGTGTTTATAATAAAGAATTTTGGTTCTGGTTTAATATTTTCAGTGGACATTTTGCTTCATGGCTCAGGTTCCCTAGATAACAGTGTACTCTAACTATTTTTATTTTTTTTAAATAAACTATAAACCCTAAGATTATAGTACAGACCTTTTCAGTGAGCATAACTTGTGTTGAAAAGAGAGTAAGTAGACTACTCGCTGTGAGTATCGAACTCAGCCTGTCCGACTGCTGGTCGAGCGCCCTACCCATTGGGCTATCGAGCACTTCAAAATTGTAAAGTAGGATATTTTAGTGCGATGAGAAACCTCCTTCAAACAAAGTCCACTTTATTAGGAGAATAAACCTCCAAAGTGTTCACGGGCACTAGGTATTGCTGCTAACTTCGTCAGAGCCTGAGCGGTTACAGATATTGTCGTGGAGAGTGTTCCAAGTTCATAGAAAGAAATAGTAATGTTGTTTGCTCTGCCATGGTAACATACCCCGGCCGGCCAGCATTGCTCAGTAGATAATAATAGGAATCCTAAAAGGTCATTTAAAAATTGTTTTTTGTTTTGCAATTTTTTCCTAGTTTATCAAAATTCTTAATTATTTATCTCTTTAAAATACATGCATGTTGTTGCTTAAATACTAATTTCTCAACTTGAATCAGATTTGCCAAAAGAATGCGCATTTTAAATAACCAATACTAATTATTTGATCATGTTATAGTTGTAAAGGATGGTTTAAACGACAAAATGAAATTATAAATACTAAAAAAAAATTGCTAGAATACTTAATAAAAATATTTTGTTTACTAATTGGGAATAGCAAAACATTTTAATCCTGATACAAATTTGCATGTACGATAACCTGTTTGTGCCACAATATCTACCATAAAACATTAACACAAATGTAAATTAATTGAATGCTGTTTTAAACAATTAACAAAATTATGTTTGTAATGTTATTACATAATATAATGTTTTATCTAATACAACTAATGTGTGAGTTTTGTAATCTAATTGTGTGGTGTTCTTTTATTAACACAAATGGCTCCCGTTTTTAATTCCTTTACAATAAAAAATCTTCTTTATTTTTGCAGCATGCATAAACCACATAATATAATTTTTCATGTAATTGAAATGTTCCTTTCATACTAATTCTAACCATAACATAATTTAAATGTGTGTTTTCTATTAAAAATCACAGTGTGAATAGTTCTTGTTATTTAAATTTTATTAAAGAGTAATGTACTCTTTGTATTTTATAATCATAAAGATGAGGGTTCGATTCCCGCCTTCCATCGATATAAATTTGATGTTTCCATTAATATCTTTGCTTTTAGCTTTGAAGTATTTAAAATAACTTTGCAACAGAAAATTAACAACAATTTTTAGTGTCAATGTTGTCTTTTTTGTGTGAATATGATAAAAAATTGTCTCAAATAATTTAACAACAATAACTTAGGTTTCAAACTCCATCAGATTTGATAATCGACCATCAGCGCTATTTTTAATTTTTGGTATCTAAACAATCCCGTTGCACATTGATTCTCGGCCCATTTCAGAATTTGAGCAAATTGTGCATGCTTTTATATTATCTCATATTCTCAGCTGATCACCATTTAATGGGGACCGTTCAAATGTCAAAAAACAAAATGGCACTGAATTTTGATTTGATGGTCATCAAATGGGATAGAGTTTGAAACATCCCAGTCTTAGTGATTGATCTGTTTTATTTAGAATCCTTTAATATAACTTAAAAAAGGACATTTGACTAATCATTATTTTGTTAACTAGAATCTCAACGAAGACGCAGTTTCTGGCATTCACTTCTCAGCCAGTGGGCGTCGCAGCATTCGCCGCAAGCCGTCCGTCAACTCTTCCGCCTCCCTCCACTCATCGATGCAAACGCCAGTCCCGGGATCATCCATCCCGCTGGTCAACTCCGTCACCTCCGTCCTCAAGAGAATATTCTCTCGGGAAGATGCCAGCCGGGCCGAGACAGACGGAGGTAGTAATGAGCTTGGCAGAGAAAAAAGTATTTACATTTCATTTCATTTTTATTATTATTTTTAATACACTTTCACAAAGAATAGTATGACATTAGATACTGACACGGATCAATTTTTGTCCAAATTCATACATTCTACCTACTGAAGAGATTAACCGATAAAAGTGTGCTGTGGGTATGTTGTGGGCGTGTCATGTCATGTGGAAACCATAGTCCCATTGGCTCCTTGTGTAATCTTGTGCGGTCTTGGCATTATTTTTTTTTTCAATTTTTCCTTACTTCCAGTAAACTTGATCAAACATTTTCTATTATCGAAATTCTTTCATGATCAGATAATCAGTTTCATTGGCCTGTCTGGGTCCTAGGAGTCGAAAGTTCTTATGCAAATTGGCGACATCACTTTTCTTTTAAATTGGTTTTGATCACACTTCTAGGAATTATCTGTACAGTGATGATGTCCAATACGGTATACATAACTAACAATAATTATTAGGTTACCCATTAAATGGTTTCCATATTAAGCGAGGCACTCAAACTTTTAGTGGCAATCCTCGACTCCAGCTCTTTTCTGCAAATTAATTAAAAACAATAAAAGCACAATAATTTCGCATTAATTCTATTTTTAATATTATCACCCACCGGTTATAAAATATAATTTAAAACTATTGTCAAAAACCTGGAATCATTTTAATCTGATTCATGTCGCTAATTGGACTAATTTAACAGTGAAAATACTCAACCACCACCATAAGACATCTTTATTTTTTATTTTTCCATGATCATGACTCATATTGTTTTAAGTGAAAAAGTTAAAATTAGTTATAGCACAGTGAATAAAATAAAGGAAGGGACAGTGAGATGCTTTGGGTGTTCTAAGTGGATCGACAAATAACAAAGTATCAGGTGAATATCAGTGGTGGCCGGTGAACTACATTTCAGGGGGTGTAATAAAAAAACATAGACACCTCATTTTGTAGACGAAATCCATTCTACGATCCTCGGTGTGTGAAAATACATCGATTACACAGTTCTTAAAGTCTGGAAAAGATGATATCAAACATGTAAATGGCATTAATGTATTGTAAATAAATACATTTTATAACACTTAACGACATTCACTCACACCCCATGGAAAGGGAACGGTATATTATTTGCATTAATTTAATACTTTTACTTAAAACCCTTTTGAATAGATTGAATGATCATCACAATACTAATTATGGGTATAATTCTCCAATGTCCAGAATGTCAAGACTTGTTAACTCAAGCCATGGTCTTGAAATTTTTGGTAGCAGTCTAAATGATTTTTGTCATTCTTTACGACTCTACCAAAACTTTGACTAGACCATGGCTTGAATGTTCTCTCTTATGTTTATTTTGCCTCATTTTTGTTATTGCTTCATTTATTATTATGTATGTATATGCCATTCCTTCTCTGTTGCTCTTTTTTCCATTTCGTGTCTTATATTTATTTTTTGTAATTGGACTTTAGTCTGTTAATTTATAAATAAATAAAGTGAAATGAAATATTTAAGGCGGAATAGTAGAAAAGTATGTGGGAGAAAATGTTTTAATGTAGACAAAGTAATGATTAAGTGCCAGGACAAAAGTTGTATGGCATTCCATCCTTTCTACCTAACAAAGAATAAAATGTCAATACAAAAGTATTGAGCATATTGTAGTAATAGTAATGGTACTCTCTCAACTAATTTAAAAATTATTTATTTGCATTTATTTTTCAGGTTTCCGAGCCGACACTACAAGCACCACGAGTATTCCCGGCAAGTACGCTGGTGGAGGAAGCATGCGCATCGCTGATCAGGTTATTGAGGAGTTGGATGAACAGAACACCATCACCAGCATGGCCACCAAACAACAGGAGAACAGGTCGGCCAATACCTTAATATTTGATAATTTTTTATGTGTTCTAATATTTAAAAAAACTTCTTGCACCGATGATGAACGGACAACCCCCTCACATCGATTTAAGGAAATCAGATTGAAATTCATCCTACTTAAATGTTTATCAATAAATCATTTCAGACCAACAGCGGCGAGCATCTTTGGCCCCCCTCCACCTAGCGCCCCCGTGAACATGCCCTCCCACCCCCTCACTAGCTTCAGAAACGCCTTCTCCAACGAGCCAAGTAAGATTGCAACCATTTTAATTAAACTATAACACAGAAGTGCCAAATAATGAAACAATAAAAATAGCAATACATTATGTTTTAAGGAGCTATCCTGGCTAACTGACAAATAGATTAGATTTGCTTATACATATGTATCTCTTTGGTTATTTTTACTGTTCCACTGTTTTCCTTTAAAGACGATATGTAATGCTTTGTATTAAAATTCTAGTACATATTTAGAATTATTTCAAGTTTTACATATTAAGAGGACACGCTTTTTCAATAACCAAAAACCCTAATATCACCTGCAGATTTATCTTTATTCTTTAAAAGCATGATTCCCACTCCTATGCCGGTTAAAACAGTAAAAATTATGATCTAAATAAGACAAACAAATGTGAGATAATATATTTTGTGCACTTTTCGTTACTAAGCGAAAAGATGCAGTTAAGAAAATTGTTACAATATACTTAGTGTAAAATCAGTGAAAATTATATATTTTAAGATCAAGGGAATGATTTGCATGGAGTTTGTTCTTACTTTTTAATCATTTAATAAAACCTGAACAGTTGCTTGCAGAAATTAACATAAAAGGCAATAATGTTCTACAGTAATTCTGATTTTGGCCGACTATTTGGTCATCTTGCATAGTTTTCTAGAAACGTCTTTAGTTTAAGCAGGTTCATGTAAAAAACACAAGCATTTAGTAAACACATACCAAACGGTGTAGGTTTTATACACATTTGTCATTTTTACTTTTTTAGATAATATTGACAAGCTCTACGTAATGTAGTCTATTTGCAAATAAATTATCTACATAAGACAACTTTCAAGTACATAGTTATTTAATCTCAGATTTTTTTTAATAATTATCCCGAAATATACAATGCCAGTTTATTTCTACACTCTTTTAAAAAATGTTTTCATGATGAATATTTTAAAAATATGTCACAAATTTTTTTGATTTTTTTCATATTTTTTGACACTTCAATTAATATTTCTAAACGCCATAGTTCATGATGGTATTGCAAACTGAAAATTTGTTAGTTGACTTTGAAATTTCATACAGAATAAGCAATGCAAATTTAATGATGCTAAAACTCACCATTCAAAAGTTTTTGCTGTTTCAGATAAACAGATTTACCGCTTTATCGTTAAGATACTTTTCATAAATATCCATCCTCTGATAATTTGTGACAAAAATAACCCCAAAGTTATTATTATAATGTAACAGATTTGCTAATAGAGTATTTTACGTAGGGCACGTTGATAGGAATCATGGTCTGTGAACAAAAAAATCATAAGAAATACAATTATCTAGTCACTTCATAAAGTTTTGGTTGACTGTTGATTTGCATAATGACCCATGATTTTCAATTCTGAAGGCAAGGATATTATTAATTGTAAGAAAATCTATTAGTGGAATAGAGTGTTGCATGCGATGGAATATAGAGGAAATATTGGTACAGGATCATTCATGGTGAGAAAAATTATCTTCTGGTATTTTATACTCTTTCTTTGTTACCATACATCACTATTTATATTACTATTTTGTGTGTAGATACTTAGTAGGTAGTACATATATATATGTATATCCTTTTTTTTGTAATGTGTAGAAATTGTTTTTCTTTTAGTTGAATAATGTTTGCTTAATGTCACTGTGGATCCATCACCGTGTTAGTCATCCTGAATACTATTTGATGTTGGTAATAGTCTAAAATTTTGTAGTTTTACTTTTTTACGTGATACCATATAAATATCCCAACTGCCCGGGGAGCCAGTGGAACTGTGGCTTCCCCAATTTGCGTAATATTATGAGGCTGAGGAAAGTGGGGACAGAAAAGAGAATAGGATGGTTGGGAAGTACCTGGCCATTCAAATCTCGTCACTAACATAGATAAAGTCATTTCGAACAGTGTTTCAATTCCGAATGGTGGTTCCTCACCAGGGCAATAGTGCTCTACCATAGAAGTTGTCATTGAAAAAACATTGAGCTAGGATCAGATTTTTTTCTATTTATAGGAATGGATTTACAACAATAATATGTACTATCTTCAAAGCACTCCATATCTGTGAAATCGCATGCGGTGTCAAAATATATAATTTATGTGGAGATGGATTCGCATTGACTTTTAGCCAATATGAATGTTTTATAATCATTCAATATGGCACTTCAATTAGGCATCCGTGTAGTAGAAATTCCATACAGATCATAGTGCGTATGGCTCTAACCCCACACCGGTACAATAATTTAATAATTAATTTAATTTTAATTTATCAGTGGAAGCTTGGGCCTAGCTTGAAATGTAAGAAACTTTTAATCTTAGCATGTCTCATTAACCCTTCACATAATTGCTGTCACGTTACAACTACCAGCACGTCTCAACTGTAATACTTGCTGTCACATCTCAAATCATACAACGGCAGGTGTTGCTCAAGGCCGGGTCGACATTATTCATTCATCAACCAAATTTTAATTGATATTACATGTTTTCATGAAAATATGCTTTGGAATACTTTGTTTAGCGAACAACAATCAAAGAGGTAAAAAATCTACCATATGTTATCATCATCAGATCATTATATTAATTTCTTCATCTTTCCGTCAACTATTTTAATGTGTTTTTTTATCAATCCTGATGAAAGGATATAAAATTTTTGCTTGGCTGTCAACATTTCCACAATGATATCTTGAAACATGATGGGAATACATCATATTCTGAATCTAATAAGGTTTTGAAGTATCTGCTTGCCTAGCTTTACACACAAATTGCAGAGTTATAAAAATATGACAATTTTCGTCTTGCGCAATGATTTTTCTCTTTAGCATTGCAAGTGTGTTACAAAATGTTGAAAGCATTACAAATCTCATTATGTATTGGGTTTTTACACGCATTGAGAAAATATGACAAACCTAATCTTGTGGAAGGATTTTTCTCTTTAGCATTGCAAGTGTGTTGCAAAATGTTGAAAGCATTACAAATCTCACTATGTATTGGGTTTTTACACGCATTGAGAAAATATGACAAACCTAGTCTTGTGCAAGGATTTTTCTGCTTAGGATTTCGAGCATTTTGCAAATGCTGAAAATAATATTTATTGGGTTGGGAATTTTCCAAGCTTCATAAACATGTCGAGGAATCATGAAAATATGAAAAATCGAAGTAAGTAATCTTGCTTAGCATTTCAAGCATGTTGCAAAACGTTGAAAATATTTTTTCAACCTACCTTTGTGCACATGTTGGGAAATGTTGAAAACGCTCTAATCGGGTTGTGGTTCCACCGCTAATAAGCCGTTGCCTTCCAGCGTTTAACCAGGGCAGACCCGTCACAGGTAACCACCTAATGTCAAGCTCCGCCCCCCTGGCCTGGGGGGAGCTGGCCCTGCCGCCCTCGCCCGGGGGGCTCAGCCTGGGGCCCCCTCGCTCCCGGCTCGACAGCGACATCGGGCCTTCGCTGAGCGCCGCCGTCAGTCGCGCCATGGGTAAGAAACTGGCAACACCGTCGTATATATGTATATCGTATGGCGGCGTTGGCCAGTGTCACGCAGTGAACCAAATAAAAATATGGTTTTTTGCAATTTTAAATTGATTGATTCTAAGATAACATTTACTTTCATATTTATGACCAGCCGATTTCGATTATTGAATTAAAATTCAAATAAAAATTAAAATATTGATAGAGAAATGTATTAATCTGACTAGTAGAGTTAACAAAACATACTGCCCAAGGGAAGATGCTAGAAATAAATACTACCGTTTGTGTATAGAAAATGGGTTTCTCCATCCTGAAGGAATTTATTATCAATTAATTCTTGATTTATAAGTCAAAGACTTTAACTTCGAAGAAATAAAAGTTTTTACTATTTTATAAATCATACAGATATCGGCAATTGTTATCTTTAAATATGAATATTTATCATGCATACTATTGTCTAAAATCAATATGGAAATCATAGAATCATTTTGCTATTTATGATGTGAAAATCAATTTAATTTGTAACACCATTTTTTATTTTGTTTTTATGTGAATATGTGCTCACCCCTTCAAAAGTCCTATGTAACATGTAGTGTCCAAATGTTTGTTTTTTGTTGTTAATTTGTGTTTGTCTAATTTATGTCACCAGATCCTAAACCTCCAGACCCTCCTCTCGCCTCCATACTGCGGTCTTACCCTCGAACCCCTCTCTCGGGGAGTCCCACATCCCCCTCCAAGCGTATCCGTCTCATGTCTTCGGAGATTCTAACACCCAGCGCTACAGAGGATCTTACAGAGACTAATGATCCTGAAACACCCACTCCTTCAGATCATCCAACACCCACAATCTCAGGAATTCTTAAACCCACTACCTCAAGGATTATAAGACCCACCCTCTCGGAGCGACAAGCTCCCAATACTTCACACTACCTTACTCCGAGCTACGTGAGGCATTTCAATTGCACTCCTGCAGAATGTCGCACTCCCATAAAAAGACGAATTACTCCGGCCCGTCTCCCGAAGCCAACTCCCGTTAGCCACCCTAAAATCCCAAGACAAAAACATTCCAAAAGAACTTCTCCAAATACTTTTTCCCCCAAACCGGGGCCTTCACGACGAGCTACACCTTACCCGTTACCTAAAGCACGCAGCTCTACTCGAATACCCACTTCAAGACGATTCTCACCATCTTCTAATGCAAGCACTTCACAGCAAACCTCACTGTCTTCTAGTAGAAGCCCTTCACCTCGCACTCCCAGCTCAAACAGTCCTCCAACAGATCCTTCTCACCCTACTCCAACTCGTCCTGCCAAAACTAAAAGACCTTCTAGAATTCCTAAAAGAAAATCAAAATGATCCTGACTATTCCTTAAAACATGTGTTTGGTGAAAAAGGTGTCAATTTATATATTATGTAATATTTTTTTAAATTGTTCAATATAAATAATAGTATGGTTTATCTATAACCCAGTGAATTAGTAAAGAGAGTAGATTAAAGTCTCAATTAATTCTTAAGAATTACATAATATGATTTTATATGTGAAATAAAAATAATACACAGTGTAATTGTTATTTCTGTCTGAAAACTAAAATGTAATCTATGTATGTTGCCAGCATTGAATAATAACTATTGTAGCTACTCTCAACTTTCCAACTAACATCTACTTAATCAAAGCATGCCTCATTGGTGTTGGAATAATCTAACAACAATTTAAACTAATTTTTAATCCGGCTTTTTTGGTCAATGTGTGCTGATTTCCTTGACTGATGTTAATTAATTCTAGATAAATGCAGAGTTTTGTTGATTGTGCTTTTTTTAATTCAACTGATTGCATGGATTTGAATGATTAATGATATTGATTTTTAATTCCCTAGTTGCTGAAGATGAAACGGCAAGTATATCGGGATCGGAGGAGGGAGAAGAGGAAGATGAATTCCATCGCTTGAAAGCCGCTCGAGAGCAGGAGAGGCTGACGCGCTACAGACAGAAGATGATGGCCAGATCGGTGAGTGCACAGCAGAACATGGGCGCTGAGTGCTACGCCGACAATGAGATACTCCTGGCGGAACTGACCAAGGAATCCAAACGAAAGAATGAATCAAAAAGCAACGAGGGTTCAGATTTCAGCACCAGCCCTAAGGATACATGATACACGTTCAAAGTTAATGTGGTACACGTTTAAAGATGCACGATATAGTATTTTGGTACATTCAAACTAAATGTGGTACAAATTTAAAATTGCCCTAAAAATACATTCAAAGTAAGCACACATTTTAAACGTCTAAATATACAACACAATAAATATTCAATGTTGAAATGTGATACAAGTTTAAAACTAACTAGTAATTTTTTCCACAATGAGGTAGTTATTTTTATACAATTGACCTGTAAGACTTGACAAGTGCTATTGTATGCAGTAGTTTTTATTACAATAATTAAACGTATACTCAAGTAGTTAACCTTAGTCACAAGTAAAAGTGTTAGAAAAATTATGTAATAGTCGTAGGTGACCCATTCCTCGAGCTTTAATTAAAGTTTGCTTAATTAAGTGTTAACGCATGCAAGCCTAATCTGTTACATTTGTAGGAAATCTCACATTAAACACCCAGTTTGAATTTGGTTACTAAAATTTTATAAATAAAAATACGAAAATTAATATCACCTTATCCCCTATTTTTTAATGTGCATTCTCTTTAATATAATATTTTGTGAGCAGACAAGATTTAATTCAAAATAATATGTATCCGCATATTATTACTCTGTCATTAAAATTTTGCAATATTTTTGTAAGTGCTCAAAATTAATATAAAAAATTATATCCCAGTGCTAACTCAACCAGTTCTAATTTATTTTTAAATTAAATTATGTACTTACAAGAATATGAATTTTAATGTAACAGCACAAACTTCCCGAAGTTTATTGTATTATTTTGCTGTTATATTATATAAAGCATTATTTGATATTTTGATTGTGTTTTTAACGCTAAGCTATTTGTTGTGTGCGTCCCTCATTATTTTGTTGTAATTATATTAGTCGGTGCCTACCTATCTATTACGCGATTTTTTATAAGTAGAAAAAAATTATGTCCTAAAATTAAACCATACCTTTAAAATTATGATATACAGTGGAAACTCGGTTTACAATCATAATTCGTTCCGTGTTTGTAAATCAAAACATTTGTATATCAAAGTAAATGTCCCCATAAGAAATAATGGAAACTAGGACGATTTGTTCCAAACTTGAAAATATGTATCTATTCAAATAAAAATAATTTATACAAAATATGTAATGTACTTTTTTTTTTATTTTATTTAAATAAATTATAAATTACATACTTGTAATTGAATTTATTGATTATTTAATAGTAGAATCACTTTTGCCTCCTTTTGAGAATTTCCATAACATTGCATTGTCGTTGAACAGATTTATCGCTTGCACTGCTTGCCTTACTCAGATGGTGCTTTTCTACATTTTTTTTACTGTTTCCCACATTTTACAGATAAATTGTTCATATAGCAACACATGGCTTGTTTATCAAATTAAAATTATTTGAAACACTCATAAACCAAGTTACTACTATCAATCTGAGATTCCATTGTATCTCATTCATCATCTCTATTTTTTTTAGTGCCTTTGTAAATATGCAAATGATATTTTATTTAATAATCGCCTTAGAAAGATAGATCATGATGAATAAATTGATACAAAAATTCCCTATTCAGTAATTTTGCCAAGATTGTAGAAATTTAATGTTCATTTAAATTTTTGATTTAGTAAATTTAAGTATTAATGTTGCAAATTTACGAAACCAACTGTCAATACTTATCATGTGTCTGTTTGATTTCGAATCACAATAATTTTCGTAATTAATTATTAATTAGGTGTTATTTTCGAATTTGGCAAATGTACATGAAAGTTTTCTGTGATACGTTTATATCCATCTGATAATAATTATTGTGTATTTTGCATTTTATCTGTTTTTTGTTGTTGTGATTCTTTTCGATTTAATTTCTGACAACATCTGATTGGAGTTTCAAAACAGTCAACAAAACAATACTCTTTTAAGGTAACATAAGTTTGAATGCTAACCTAACCTTGTTTACTTATTACAATGACTTGCCCTTTATGTTGAATAATTTTGGGCATGCGTGCCAAACGATTAACAGTGGTAGACATGAAATCGATAAGCACCTCTTTTCTGTGTGCATTGGACCTTGATATTATTATTTTTCATAAGGTATTTTTTAAAATAAATTCTCAACTTATTTAATAATATGTATACAAAATTTTCAGCAGTTATTACAAATAACCATGTTTCTTTCTATAATACTTACTGAATAATACAATAATATTAAAAATGGTAATATAAGGAGGAAACAACAATACACATCACATTCCATTTTTCATAATATTTTCCCCAATTAAAAAGTTAAAACAGATAGACGTAAGAATATAATAAGTATTTATTTAATGATAATAAAGATTTTTCTATGGAAACCTTTTTTTTAATTATTAGCCACTATATTATTTAACGTTTTTTTTGTTCACGTGAAAGGGAATCTTTGATTCATCACATCCGTTTTGGAGATAGTCCGGACTTCGCCGTTAATCATTGACATATATCATCCAGGTGGAAATAAGACATTCTGTATCTCAACATCATCCTCATCATAATCATGATGCTACATTCTAGGGTGAGATGTACTTTCGAGGAGTTCTAAGTGCATCCTGAAATCGCGAAAGCAGTGGTCGAGATGGAATGGAAGCTCCCACTGACGTTAAGCAATCCCTTTCATCCTTATCGGAGGCGACGTTCTCATGGCAGCGGCGAAAAACCGGCGCTTTCTGTCTGCCGATCCTGTAAACCGCTTGGGATACTCTCAAAGACCTGCACGAAGGAAGTAAAATCATCGCGGCAACTTGTACGTTTTGGACTCTGAGTTTCTTTGATCGTGTACAAGCCCTGGCAGTGACTCCTGATGGTCTGAGGAGCCGATCTCGAGAAATCAAAGAGTGTCATGGAGGAAGGACTACAAAGGGAGTTTTGAGAAAGAGATGTTACTATTATGAGGCCACCGTTACAGACGAAGGGCTTTGCAGAGTAGGATGGTCCACGCCAATTGTAAGGTTTTGCACCTTTTGTTTTTTTTTTTTTTTTTAAATAGTTAATACCGCACTAGAGTCACAACTGCTCCCAACCGTCTGGAGCCAGTGAGACTATGGCATCCCCAATTGGGATATGTTGCGAGGCTGAAGGTAGTGCGGAAAGGAAGGAGATGAGAAAGAGGAAGGTTGGGAAGTACCAGGCTATTCAGATCTGGTCACCAAACATGGCTAAAAGCCATTTCAAACAACGTTTAGATTCTGAACGGTGGTCTTTCACCAGGGCGATACTTGGAGTACCTACCTCTCTGGACCTACTAAACAATGACTCAATATTGCACAATTATTACTAGCAACAATACTATTTATATTACTGCCCAGTGGCGTGTACAATTTTTTTGATCAGGGTATGCAATAGGAAAAACAGCAGATTGATTGATAATAGAGATAGGTACCAACAGATGTCACTGATTGTTATTGCATTTGTTCTGTAAAAGCACTGCCTATACATTAACAAAGATACTAACACAAACGAGCCACTTGAAT